>CAUYTI010104309.1:0-21973 GCA_963575145.1 Galago senegalensis | reverse complement strand
TCATATGTTTTGAATTTCCCTGATCAGCAGTGATGTGGGCCATGTTTCCATATGTTTTGAATTTCCCTGATCAGCAGTGATGTGGACCATGTTATCATATGTTTTGAATTTCCCTGATCAGCAGTGATGTGGGACATGTTTTCATATGTTTTGAATTTCCCTGATCAGCAGTGATGTGGGCCATGTTTCCATATGTTTTGAATTTCCCTGATCAGCAGTGATGTGGGGCATGTTTTCACATGTTTTAAATTCCCGTGATCAGCAGTGATGTGGAGCATGTTTTCATATGTTTTGAATTTCCCTGATACACAGTGATGTGGGCCATGTTATCACATCTTTAGCATTTCCCTAATCAGCAGTGATGTGGAGCATGTTTTCATATGTTTTTTGGCCCTTAATCTTTCTTCTTTTGAAAATAATCTATTTGTGTCTTTGAACTATTTTTTGAAGGAGCTATTTTTCTCCTTGCTGATTTGTTTGAGCTCTTTGTGGATTCTGAATATTAGCTCTTTGCTGAATGTAGAGTTTGTAAATATTTTCTCCCTTTTTCTAGTTTGTCTGATTACTCTGTTGATTACTTCCTTTGCAGTGCAGAAACTTTCGAGTTAAATTGGGTCCCATTTATTTATTTTTGTTGTTGCTGTATTTCTTTTTGTAAGTCTGTTACAAATTGTTGTGTGTAAGCCGAAGTCCAGAAGCGTTTTTCTTATATTTTCTTCTAGAATTGCTATGGTGTCAGGTCTTACATTTAAGTCTTTAATCCATATTGAGTTAATTTCTGTAGATGGTCAGAGATGTGACTTAGTTTCATTATTCTACATGTAGCGATCCAATTTATACCAGCACCACTTACTGAGTAGGGCATTTTTTCCCCAGTGTATGTTTTTCATTGCTTTACAGATATTAGTCAGTTGTATGAATTTGGCATTGTTTCTGGGTTCTTTATTCTGTTCCCTTGGTGTATGTGTCTACATTTATACGTGGTTCATTACAAAAGTTTTAAAATATACACGAATCAAGAAACAGAAAATCCAGTGAATGGAAAAAAATGAAGCCCCCCCAGCAATAAGGCAAACAAATTGACCTTTGCACTGGTGGATCAGAAAGGATGGTATGATGTTGATTATTGAGTGTGTTTCTTGAAAGTGAAATAGAGGACCAAAGCCCAGTCTCTCTCAAAACTTTTGTAGTGACCCACATACCAGTACTGTGCTGTTTTGGTTACTGTAGTCTCTGGTATAATTTAAAGACTAATTATGTGATGCCCCCATATTTGTTCTTTTTGCTTCAGATTACTTTGGCTATTTAAGCTCGTTTTGGGTCCTAAACGAAAATTAGGAATATTTTTTCTAGATCTGTGAAAAATAACATTAATATTTTGATGGAAATTATGTTGAATCTGTAAATCACTTTGGGAAGTATGAATATTTTAACAGTGTTTCTTTCAATCTATAAGAATGTCGTGATTTTAATTTGTGTGTGTCACCTGTGCTTTCTGTCATCAATGTTTTGTAGTTCTTTTTGTAGAGATCTCTGACTTCCTTGGTTAAGTATAATCTTAGATATTTTGCTTTCTTTGCAGCTATTATAAGTGGTGTTGAGTTATTGATCTGATTCTCAGCTTGACTCTTAGTATCTGAAAGTGCTACTGATTTGTGTACACTGATTTTATACCCTGAGACTTTACTGAATTAACTTATCTTTTCTAGAAGACTTTTGGTAGGGTCTTTAGGGTTTTCTAGATATAGGATCCTATCATTGGCACACAGGGATTGTTTGACCTAATCTTTCCCAATCTGTATGTCTTTTATTTCTTTCACTTGCTCATATTCTCTGGCTAGGACTTCCGGCACTGTGATGGGTGGAAGTGGAGACTGGGCACCCTTGTCTTGTTCCAGTTCTTAGAGGGAATCGTTGCAATTTCTCCCCATTCAATATAATGTTGGCTGTGTGTTTTTATATGTGGCTTTTAGTAGTTTTTGCATCTGTGTTAATGAGGCTTATTGTTCTGCAGGTTCGTTTTTGTGTTCCTTCTTGGGTTTGGTATTGGGGTGATACTGGCTTTGTAGAATGAATTGAGGAGGCTTTCTCCCTTTACCACGTGGTAAAAATGTTTCAGGAGCACAGGTGTCAGTTCCTCTTTGCAGGTGTGGTGGAATTCTCCCGTGAATATATCTGGTCTAGGGAGTTTGTATCCCTGATTATCTTGAGATAGGCTGGTGCATTGAGATTTTTATAATAGTCATAGATGATATTTCGCAGATCTGTGGTAGCAGTGGTGATGTCTACTTTTCAGTTTTGATTGAGCTGAGTCCTTTCCTTCCATTTCTGCTTAATGTGGTTAGTAGTCTATCAATTCTATTTATCCTTTCAATGAACCAGATTTTGTTTGGTTGATCCTTTTTATTTTTGATGTTTGTTTCCACTTTATGTATTTCCCCTCTGAGCTTTATTGTCTTTTCTTCTGCTAACTTCACATTTGGTTTGTTTTTCTTTTTCTAGCTCCTTAAATTGTGACATTAGGCTGTTAATTTGTGATCTGTTTATCTGATGTTAAGTATTTTTTTATTAAATCATAGTTGTGCACATTAATACTATCATGGGGTACAGTGTGTTGTTTCTATATATAATTTGAAATACTTTTATCCGATTGGTTAACATATCCTTCATGTCATTCTCATGGTTGTTGTGTTAAGGCATTTATATTCCACATTTAGAAAGATTCACATGTACCTTTATGAGATAAATCTTAGGTGTGATCCCAGCAATCACCCTCCCTCCACCCGTCCTCTCCCCCACCCCTCCCGCTCCCCTTTACCCATATACTTGGGCTAAATTCTTGGGTTATAGCTTTTCTATGATCACTAAAAATTAGTTTCATAATAGGGTTGAGTACATTAGATACTTTTTCTTCATTCTTGAGATACTTTGCTAAGAAGAACATTTTCCAGCTCCATCCACGTAAACTTGAAGGAGGTAAAGTCTCCATCTTTCTTTATGGCTGCATAGTATTCCATGGTGTACATATACCACAATTTATTGATCCATTCATGGGTCGATGGGCACTTGGGCTTCTTCCATGACCTAGAAATTATGAATTGGTCTGCAATGAACATTCTGGTACAAATATCTGTATTGTAGCATGATTTTTGGTCTTCTTGATATATACCTAGCAGAGGAGTTATAGGATCAAATGGCAGATTTGTTTTTAGTTCTCTAAGTATTCGCTAGATGACTTTCCAAAAGGGACGTATTAGTTTACAATAAATTTCCCCTTTAACATTGCACTTGTTGTATCCCATTGAAAGTATGTCATCATTGTCATTCCATTTAAAAAAAGAACAAACTTTTGATTCCGTCTTAATTTTCACATTGATCCAAGGATAATTCAGCAGCATGTCTTTTTTAATTTCCATGACTTTGTATAGATTGAGAATTCCTCTTGGGATTGATTTCTAGATTTATTCCTCACTTGTTTAAGAAGATACGTGGTATGATTTTCATTTTCTGAATTTGCTGAGATGTGTTTTGTGCCTAACATGTGGTCTGTCTTAGAAAATGACTCAGGTGCAAATGAGTAATGTATATTTTATAACTTGAGGTACAATGTTCTGTAAATGTCTGTAAGGTTCATTTGTTCTAGAGTCGTGTTTAGGTCCAATATTTTTGTGTTGACTTTTTGCCTTAATGATCTGTTCATTTTTTTCAGTGAAGTGTTAAAATCTCTCACCATTATGATGTTCCTGTTTATTTTTTTCTTTTAGATCTAGTAAAATGTTTTTGTTTTTTTTTTAAATGGGTCTGGGAGCTCCTGTTGAATTGCTCCTTTTATTATTATATAATGACCATTTTTGTCTTTTTAAAAATTATTATTGACTGAAAGTCTATTTTATCTGACATGAGAATAGCTATTTTTTAGTTTCTATTTGCATGGGATGTTTTTTCCCATCTCTTTACCTTGAGGCTCTAAGAATCTTTGCAAGTTTTCTGGAGACAGCATGTATTTGGTTTTCTTTTATTTGTTTTGTTTTGTTTTGTTTCTTTGTTTGTTTCATCCATTCAGCCAGTATTTATCTTTCAAGAAGTGCATTAAAGCTGTTATATTCAACTTGGGGTTTATATGTAAGTTACTGTTCTGTCCATCATGTTGAACAATATCTGGTTGCTTTGTATCCCCTTTGTGTTAATGTTTGTAAGAGCTGCAGACTTTACATGAGTAGGTACTGAATGTCCTGTTCCACATTTATACAATTTTAGAGAATTTCTTATAGGGCTGATCTTGTGCTAACAAATTCCTTTTGCTTTTCTACAAAAGATTTTATTTTTCCTTCATTAATTAAACTTAGTTTTGCAGGATATAAATTTCTTAGCTGCCATTTGTTTATTTAAGAAAATTAAGGGTATTTCACCTCCCACCTTTTCACTTCAAAGGTCTGCTAAGAAAAACATTAGTGGTTCTTTTTGCCTTGAAGTGTGTAGGATTTCTCCTTAACTTTGACTTTGGCTAGACTACGGCCTGTGTGCTTTGGTGATACCCTATGTGCTATGAATCTTTTCAGTGTTCAGTGTTCAATCACATCTTTATCTGGATGTCTAAATTTCTAGCAGTACCACAGAAGTCTTCGAAATTACTGCCTCACATAGGTTTTTCCATGCTTTCTCTTTTTATTTTTATCTCTCAGGATACCTATGACACTTATGTTAGCTTTCTTCACATAATACCATATTACTCAGAGTGACTCTTTTTTCTACATTTTTGACCAGGTTAATTCAAAAGCTTTGTTTTTCAGCTCTTAATTTTTTTGTCTTACTTGTTGGAGTCTGTTGTTCAAACTTTTAATGCTGTATTTTGAAATTCTCTAAACTATGCTTTCATTTTTTTGAGTTCCATCTTTTCCTGTGCTACCTCTATAGCAGCGGTTCTCAACCTGTGGGTTGCAACTTCTTTGTAAAGATGAAAAATACATCCTGCATATCAGATATTTACATTACAATTCATAAGAGTAGCAAAATTACAGTTATGAAGTAGCAATGAAAATAATTTTATGGTTGGGATCACCACAACATAAAGAACTATATTAAAGGGTCTTGGCATTAGGAGGCATTAGGAAGGTTGAGAACCACTGCTCTATGTTGAATTTTTCATAACAGTAGAGAAATTACAGTTGTGAAGTATCAATGAAAATAATTTTGTGATTGGGAGTCACAACAACATGAGGAACTGTATTAAAGGGTCACAGCATTAGGAGGCATTAGGAAGGCTGAGAACCACTGCTCTATAATGAATTTTTCATAACTTCTTAATTTGTCTTAGTCTTCTTATGTTTATTTTGAACTTTTTCATCTATTCTATTGATTTTACTTTCCATTCATATTGAGAATTCCATATCTGACATTTTGAAAATTTCCTTTTGTTTGGAGTCCTTTCCTAGAGATCTTTAGTGATTCCTTGGAGGTATTGAAGCAACTATATATACATAATATATATATTTATATAGAGAGAGTTCTTATGCTAGTTCTTCTCATCAGAAACCTCTTCTCTCAGCTTGAAACAAATAGGTTTGTGGTGTAGCTCTTCTCCTCTACTGTGAACTCTCCTACTTGGGAAAGTAAGAATGAGGACCCTGGATGACAGATTTGAGGCCTACTCTTGAAGATTAACTCAGAAGGAGATAGGCACATGCCCTGTAAACATTTAACACTGTGTCTTTCATCTTGCCCTTCCTCTGTAGTAGTTACAGGCAGTGCTTGTGCTGCAGAGGGAATGACTGCCCTATCTAGTTCCATCACCCGTGGTGAGTGCTTACCTGCCCTGGCTTGAACACTGCTCCATTGAGGTCCACAGGTGGCAGTGTTTGTTGCCCTATGCCATCCTGAGAGCTGCCCCACACAGATCTGCAGATGGTTGCATTTGTCTGCCTGTCCAGTGAGATCAAACCCTCACCCACATCCATGGGTGAAGGTGACTGTCAGCTCCCAGAAGCCTGAGAGCCTTTTCTCAGCCGGATGCTCAGCATTCTGTGTCTTGGATCAGGCTGGTTTCAGTACCAAGGGCCAGTAAACCAGTGGGTCCCCACTGTACCTTCTTTCTGGAGCAGTGTTGCTGCACAGCTGCAAGTGAACATCTTATGTCAGTCCTGAAGCTGTCTTCAGTGCAGGGGCCCTCCTGCAGCTCAGATTTCAGTGTCTATAAGGGAAGTGTGTGGAGCCCTGGGATTCTTTCTTCATTATCTCATAATCACATATTTTCATCATGAGATTTTATCCTTTTGTCCATTGCCATAGTTTAAGATGGAAAAATTAATTTTATTATTCTCTGGGTAGAGTATTTATATGGAGAGACAGGCTTTTAGAGTCCTAGGTATATGGAGTACCCTATTTGAACTTGCATTTTTATGGCCCTAGGCTTTCTGTATGATTCTTCTGTCAAAGAAATAGCTATGTGAATCAATCTGAAGTTCATTACAACTTAGGAAGTGACCTAACAGTGAAAGCTGCCTTTGGTTCTTTCCTTGCCACTTTTACTTACCTTTGACATTTTATAAAACATTGTTTTCCTTTATAACTAGTTAATTGAGGCATTTGAAAATGCTTAACAATATATGCTATATTGCTTTATAAAGGAAATTTACTCACAATATTTACTTCCCAAGTTAACAAAGAAATAAGCTGTCACCAGTCATGGACAGTACTCAGGTCCAAACAGAGCACAAGTTCTCTCAGGATTTGCATGGAAGAGGTGGTCTATGAAATGGGCCGTGGTTCTGTCTTCACCCTCTCTGTGTGTCAGCCACAAAGTGGGGGAACCATGGTTAATTTCTGGAGTAGTTGTCTTTTTTCTTCCTGTTCCAGTGTGCATTAAGTGAACTTGAACAGTAAACAATCTGGAGCCAAACTTTTCTTTATCTTATGTTTTAAATAACATTTTTATAGTTTATTTGAAGCCTGAGAAAATTAGTGTTGCTTTATTGTAAATTCTTGTTGAGCCTACTTCCACAAGCCAGGTACTTTTAAGGTCAACAGAAGTTCTTAGATTTAAAAAGAAGATAAAAAATAGATCTTCACCAAGCTTCAGGATGCTTAACACGCTACGGAAAACCATGTTAAACAACACTTCAGACCGTATGGATACCGCGAGCTCATCTCCCAATTATATCTCATAACTGTTTGTTCAGGACAAAAAGAGCTTTCTGACCCTGCCTCCCTCCCTCCTTTCCTTTCTTCCTTTCTTCCTTCCTTCCTTCCTTCCTTCCTTCCTTCCTTCCTTCCTTCCTTCCTTCTTTCCTTCCTGCCTTCCTTCCTTCCTTTCTCTCTCTTTCCTTCCTTCCTTCCTCTTGCTCTCCCTCTTTTCTTTCTTTCTTTCTTGGCAGTTTTACTGAAATGTAATTCATATTCCATAAAATCCACATGAAGCGTACAGTTCATGCTTCAAGCCCATTCACGATGTTTTGCTATTATTCCCAATATCTAATTCCAGAACATTTTCGTCACTCTGAAAGTGTGATCATTCTGAGATAAAAGAGAGAATTTCCTTATCATAATTTTTAGAATGAAAAAAAAAACCTCATTCTGAAGTAATAAGTTTAGCTAAAGTATATAGACTTAAACCACTCTAGCTTACCTTAAACATGCTCAGAACACTTACAGTAGCCGATTATAGTTGGGCAAAAGTTATTTTATAACAAAGCATTGAATATTGACAGGCACACTGGCTCACACATGTAATCCTAGCACTCTGGGAAGCCAAGGTTGGAGGATCCCTTGCATCCAGTAGTTTAAGATCAGCCTAAGCAAGACAAAGACCCCATCTCTAATAAAATTATAAAAATTAGCTAGATGTTGTAGCATGCGCCTAATCCAGCCACTCAGGAGGCTGATTCAGGAGGTTTGCTTAAACCCAGGAGTTTGGAGTTGCTGTGAGTTAGGCTGATGCCATGGCACTCTCACCCAGGTGACACAGCGAGACTTTGTCTCAAAATAAATAAATAAATAAAACATTGCTACATAACCCATGTGATCTATTGATTACTATACTGAAATGGTGTGTGCGTACTCAAAGTCCAATCTTGACTCAATCTTCAACCTGGTTGCATTTTAAAAGCAAACTCTGTCTATCTATTCCTGAGATTAGGGGTCTGCTTGGTCCTCAAGGAGATGCGACAGCAAGTACAGGAAGACAAACACTCTTTCCTATTTCTTCTGTACCTTCTGTCACACTCACTGTCTATTGTTTGCCCAGGCGCATTGGCTAGATAGTTTCAAGGACATCTACAACACAGCTGCCCTAAAAACCTCATATTATCTCCCTTTTTTGTTCACCCTGACTTGATCTTACTCAGTCCTTAAAGTTATCTTCCAAGAAAAAGTGCCACGAGCTCTGGTCTTAGCAAGGCGTTATGGTTGGAATGGAGAAGAAGGTCAACAGGAAAACAAATTTTTTGACATTTTATTCCCTTCATTAAAATTTACATCCAGTCATCACATCCTCGCCCTATCAGTGCAAATTGGAAATAAACACTTTTTGTCAACCTCCACTGTTCTAATTTTCCAGAAAAGCGAACATTATTTATTAAATCTGTAAATGTAAATACAACAAATCAGATGCTCATAGTTAAATAGGTGGATCTCCAGATTACTCTCTGCTACTTTGTAAGTTGCATCCTTCCCATAATTCATCTGTATTTGTTCCAAATCTGTTCCTGTATTTTGCTTGTATTGTTATAATTGTGTAATTTAAAAGAGCATTTTGCAGATCACAGATATATGAGGGTACCAAGAATAAGAACATTTGACTCTAAAATTTATAAGAAGTTAAATGCCTTAGACAAATTGAATAAGATGATGGATTTAATAAGTTCTATAATGTTAGATATGTGAGTCAATTGTACATGAATGATAAAAGCCTTCAAAGATGCTGCCTTCAGACCATGTCACAGATTCTTACATCTTTAAAAAATTAAAATTGTACATGTTGTGGCAGCATCTGTAGCTCAGTGGGTAGGGCACCGGCCACAGACACCAAGGCTGGCAGGTTCGAACCTGGCCCAGGCCAGCAAAAACAACGACAACTGCAACAAAAAATAGCTGGGCATTGTGGTGGGCACCTATAGTCCGGCTACATGGAGGCTAAGGCAAGAGAATCGCTTGAGCCCAAGAGTTTGAGGTTGCTGTGAGCTGTGATGCTACAGCACTCTACCCAGGGTGACAGCTTGAGGCTCTGTCTCAAATAAATAAATGAATAAATAAAACCAAAAATTGTACATGTTGTGAAAGAAGTATAATTTATAAGTAAAAACTCAGATGATTCTGAGATAAAAGAAGAATTGCTTTATCAGAATCTTTGTAATGAAAAAAGAAGCTCGTTCTTAAGTAATAAGTTCAGCCAAAGTACACAGAGTTAGACCATATTGGTCATAAGCAATGTGTGTATAAATTGTGTTTTAATTCAGCACCGATTCCAATTAGAAAACAGGGCTTCTAGAGACTCTTACAGGAATTTCTGTGGAATGCTGTGCGATGATGCAGCATAAGGGTTAACAGTATTTTGGCTTTTGCTTGTTCTGTGACCTGGACAAGTTATTTTCATCAATAAGAGATTCCCTAGACATTGGTTGAAGAGCTTTACTCAGTGTGTGCCATTTATCTCATAAACGGTAGCTGTTACTAGTACAGTCCTGTGTGATTGCCCACTGAGATACATTCTGAACAATGCCTCCGTTGGTGAGTTCAACACTATACAAACATCACATAGCGCACATGTGCAAAACTAGATGGCACAGCCCACTACACGTTGACGTTATGTGGTGTGGCCGACTCTTCAAGGCTACAGGTTTATACAACAGCCCACTACACACTGATGTTATATGGTGTAGCCTACTCTCCAAGACTACAGGTTTAGTCAACATGTGACTGTATTGAATATTATAGGTAGTTGTAACACACGGGAATTATTTGTGCATCTGAACATAGCAAAGGTACCGTAAAAAGATGGCATTATAATCTTCTGGTGCTGCTGTTATGGATGAGGCCTGCCATTGACCAAAACACTGTCATGCAGTGTGTGACTGAATTATGAAATCTAAGATATAGTGATTATTTCCTTTTTGTGTTATCTCATGAAAAATAATTTATGTAACAGACGCTTCAGTGTACTCAATAGTAATTGTCCAAAAAATATTAACTGAATACTTTTTAAATGACAGTCACTCTTTTTAATGCTGGTTCTACAGAGATAAATGAAACAGAAAGGTTGCTTTCGTGGATATGACTTTCCAGTGTAAGTGAACAGATTAGTGACATCTCAGACCCTGATAATTGCTCAGAAAATTAAGGCAGAGAACATGTAACCAAAATCAGAGACAGGGATAACAAGAGGGGACTTGCTTTTTTAATGAGATTCTGATCAAGAAAGGCTTCTAGGAGGAAAAATTTGCACTGATTCAAAGCTCTAAGATATGGAAAAAACCATGTTGTGTTTCAGGCAGCAGACATGATCAGTGCTCGGCATGTCTGAGGGGCAGCAGGAAAGTCAGTATTGTGAGAACAAAACGTGGGCAGAACGTTACAAGACTAGGTCAGAAATTTAGGCAGGAACCAGATTGCATATAGCCTTTTAGATTATCTAAGGATTTTGGATTTTACTATAAGAACAAAGCACTGAAACGAGGATACGATGTAGCCTGATATGTTTTAAAATATAACGCTGGCGCTGTGTGGAGAATGGCCTGTAGGAAGCCAAACTGTATAGGTCACGCTCTAATAGAAACCTCCTTTTCTTCTCTCTCTCTCCCATCTCCGCTCTTTCTCTCATCTTCTCTCTCTCTCTCATCTCTCTCTCTCTCTCATCTTCTCTCTCATCTCTCTCCCTCTCTCTCTGCCTAGGTTTCTCTCAGTTTGCACATACACCATTAACAAAGCCATTTCCTACTTGAATTTTAAGGGGAAAGACAAGTTTCCGATCAAGTGGTAACACACTGTCACCTGGTCGACTCAATCAACATATGCTTAGTTCTATTAAGGTGTGATGTTTTAAGTACTTGTCCACATAATCAACTTCACGATGCATTATTCTTTAAAATTTATGACTGAATCCTAGCACAATGATCTACTTATTGTACTTTACTTGCCAGTGTTCGCGATAATTTAGGGAAGATGCAAAGAAACATCATGTTATTTCATATACTGTCCTTTGAAAATCATATGGAATAATAGGTATATGTTCTAAGCATTGAAGTAAGTTATTTTTAATAGATGACATTTTTAAAAATGTATCTGATTAGTAGTTTCTAAATTAGGGTTTGGGTCTGGGCCCTCTTGATGCAGGACTGTTTAATGTACAGTTGATGCTCTCCATTAAACCATTTCTTTTTTTTTTTTTTTGAGACGGAGCCTCAAGCTATCCCCCTGGGTAGAGTGCCATGGCACCACGCTCACAGCAACCTCCAACTCCTGGGCCCAAGCGAGTCTCCTGCCTCCGCCTCCCAAGTAGCTGGGACCACAGGCGCCCGCCACAACGCCTGGCCATTTTTTGGTTGCAGCCGTCATTGTTGTTTGGCGGGCCGGGCTGGGGATTCGAACCCACCACCTTAGGTGTATGTGACTGGTGCCTTAGCCGCTTGAGCCACAGACGCCGAGCCAATTTTTTTTTTCATTAAACCATTTCTAAATGCACATCCTTCTGATTAGCTCTGGTAATATTATTCACTTATTAGAATTCAACTTGACCTCTAGTAGGAACTTAAGATACATGTGATTAATTAAATTATCTTATTGCTTTGATATAAGGATTTTATTAAAGTCATAGAATAATTGTGTTTTTAGAAAAAGCATATGAGGCTCGGCGCCTATAGCTCAACCGGCTAAGGCGCCAGCCACGTACACCTAAGGTGGCGAGTTCGAATCCCCAGCCCGGAACCGACAAACAACGACAGCTGCAACCAAAAAATAGCCGGGCGTTGTGGCGGGCGCCTGTGGTCCCAGCTACTTGGGAGGCAGAGGCAGGAGACTCGCTTGAGCCCAGGAGTTGGAGGTTGCTGTGAGCTGTAGTGCCACAGCACTCTACCCAGGGAGACAGCTTGAGGCTCTGTCTCAAAAAAAAAAAAAAAAATTTTCCATTTGTTCATGTCCTCTACAAAAAATAAAAATAAAATAAAATTATCTCCCTATTAACATAGCTTTAGAATTGCTTTATCTTTTTTTCTAATACATTTTCAATCGGGAGTGACTCCTTAGAATTTAGAATATGCCAATTCTAAATTTCTCTGGCTGCCACCTCCACTTCTAAAAATCCTCCAAGCAAAAAATTATCTGGAAGTAAATAGTAAGCAAGAGATACCTTCCCCACATGAATTAAATAAAACTCACATACTTCATCTTTGCAGCCCAACATCCAGCACAATGACTGGCACACAGTAAGTGCTGGATATGTATTAAACTGAATCTCTGAGTTCATCTGTTTTATAAGGTTTTCATATATTCCATGCAGGTACCTTCACATAGGACGCATCTCTATTTTATCTCTTGTGCACCTCTGATTCAGAAGAGAAATGATAACATCTTGTTAAAAGTTTGGCAGGATCCTCTCCCTCAATTCCTCCTGTCCCACAAAACAGGAACTTCTAGCAAGAACCCTGCTGTGGGGTGTGTCCTCTCTTGAGACTGTGGGAAAGTGTCCAAAGCAAATAGCTTGGTCCCCAGGTCTCCCCCTCCTGCCTGCAGGGTTCACACAGCCTCTTCCCCCTCCCGGGCAGTGAACTATCTCAGACTGCATCTAGCAGGGTCTGTTGATTTTTTTTTTTTTTACCCAAATTTAACTTCTATGTTTCTCAACTCTCTCCAAAAAGAAAAGCTACATGATTAATTTTCCCCCTTAGAATCTCCCAACATGCTTCATGAATAAAGTAACCTTGAAAATAAACATGGGGTCAGCATCTGGGCTACAGGAATGCATGTAGACATAAATATTCACAGTACCTGAACCATCTCCAGTATCTTATAAACACATGGCACACTGCTGTGGTACAGCTTTGGGCAAAGTAAAGACTTAAGAGGAACCAGAGTGCTTCACAAGGGAAATGGCACTCATCCGGAATACCACTACCTCTTTTTTTTTGAGACAGAGTTTCACTCTGTTACCCTGGGTAGAGTACTGTGGTATCATAGCTCACAGCAACCTCGAACTCAGTAGCCAGAACTACAGGTGCCTGCCATAATGCCCAGCTAGTTTTTCTACTTTTAGTAGAGATGGGGTCTCACTTTTACTCAGGCTGGTCTTGAACTCCTGAGCTCAGGCGATTAGTCTGCCTTGGCCTCCCAGAGTGCTAGGAATACAGGCATGACCCGTCACGCCCTTAAAGTAAAACTTCCTCCATCCCAACCTTATTTCTAACAACAGAAATTTGCTTCTGTATGCAGCCAAAGTCTAAAGCTGCAGTCCTCAACCCTAAGCCGAGGACCAGGCTACACAGCAGGTGATGAGCAGAAGGCAAGTGAAGCTTCATCTGTATTTACAGCAGCTACCCACCTCCCACATCACCCAAGCTCCGTCCTATCAGGTAAGTGGTATAGGAGTGTGGGAACCCTACTGTAAACTGCATATGCAAGGAATCTGGGTTGCACGCTCCTTATATGAATCTAATGCCTGATGATCTGAGGTGAAGATATAATGTGCTTGAATCATCCCTTCAATCCATGGAAAAATGGGCTTCCATGAAACCAGCCCCTGGTGCTAAAAAGGTTGAGAAGAGGGGACTAAAGGGCCACCCAATGCTTATATAAACATACACTGGCTCTTAACATCTTTTTTTTAAATAGCTAAATGTACCTTTGTTTATAAAATATTCATTACCAAATTTTACAAATTCTGTATGTATCAGCCACTTCTTTGTAAAATCATTTGTCCATGTGAATTGCTTCCGCCTTTGGGCTATCATGAATAATACGCTACTGTAAACATTCATGTACAACTTTCTGTGTGGATGTGTTTTTATTTCTCTTGTGTATGTACACAGGAGTGGCACTGCTAGGTCACATGGTAATTCTCTAACTTTCTGAAGAAGTGCTGAACTGTTTTCTATTGCAGCAATACTATTTCACATTCCCACTAGCAATGTATGTGGCTCCTAATGTCTTGCCTTAACTTCTCCAAATGCCTGATGGTTGGATTAAAAAAACAAGTACTGGGTAAAGAGGAACTGTTCATCTGAATCAAATATTTAAGAATGAGGCGTCCAAAGAAATCCCTTTTCTGCCAAAGAACCCCCCCAGTGTCATTTATAATTTATAACACAATGGCTCTGACAACTGAAATCTAACCCAAGCTAAGAGAAGTTTGAGAGGTTGCTTTTAGATGGGAAAAAAATAGTCCTTGGAATCTCCATATTTAATTATGCCTTTGCTAGTTCCAAGAGAGTAATTACAGCGGCAATTACAGAATCTAATAACCGGCTTTATCGGCTCTGAAAGCCGAAGCAAAAACAACTCTAACCATGTTGAAATAAACATTGGTCTCCAGACATTTGCTTCATTAGACCCTCCAAACAGCTATTAAGAGGAAAGATACAAAAGAGATACCCTAAGCAACAGAGATACTAGCTGAAAAGAAATTTCATCCAGGACTGGAAACTCTTTTTGCAAGGCGACTGTTAGACTACAGAAATCATCTTCAGAGAAGGGATCAGTTCAATATAACTGATAGGAAGTTCCTTTCTTCTAGATCAACTCGATTTCTCTTTGAAAAGTTGCCGAGGGCAAGTATGCTTGCCCCAAGATCTGGGGGGGGGGGTGTTTCAATATGGGGCAAATAGCCCAGGGCATATTAACAGATGCTAAGAAGTCATAACCTATTACTAGTATTGAGAGATTTGGGCATGACAAGGAAGAAGAGCCCAATAATACACTCTCACTAAACAAATGGCTATAGTCCTTTTGAAGACTGAAGAGTCCACTATTGAGATCATCTAGTAGAAAGTACAGTGCTGGGAGGGAAGAAGAGAGCCTCTGCTTTCCCACTCACAGCAAACACAAACATGCTCCAGAAGACATTTAGATACAAATGCAACCCCAGGACTCTAGTCAGCCAGGTTGAGCCAGAAGTTCGAGACCAGCCTGAGCAAGAATGAGACCCCCGTCCCTACTAAAAATAGAAAAAATAGCTGGGCATTGTGGCAGGCACCTGGAGCGGCACCTACTCAGGAGGCTAAGGCAGGAGGATCACTTGAGCCCAAGAGTTTGAGGTTGCTATGAGCTGTGACACCACAGCACTCTACCCAGGGCAACAGAGACTCCGTCTCAAAAAAAAAAAAAGAATCCATCATCCTGTAGGGATGGTTACTAGTAACCAACCTTGCAACACATAGCATCAAAGATCCCACCAAACCTTACTCAAATTAAGAGCTACAATCTTGGTATCAGGAGCAAAGGAGATTAAAAGGACTATCATTAGAAGTCGAATCCTTGTCTTTAGATAACTGAAAAAAAAATGATACCTAGAAAAGGTGGCATAGCTTACCAGGACCTCAGAGAGAGTCCGTGAACTAGAACCCAGAGCTCCAGACCAGGGCTCTTTCTACCACCTCAAGTCTGTTATCTCTAAATTAAGTTAGTACAATTACATTTTATTTTATTTTATTTTTTTGAGACAGAGTCTTGCTCCTTTCCCTGGGCTAGAGTGCTATAATGTCAGTCTTGCTCACAGCAACCTCAAACTCCTGGGTTCAAATGATCCTCCTGTCTCAGCCTCCCAAGCAGCTGGGCCCACAGATGTACATCACAACTCCTGGCTAAATTTTCTATTTTTAGTAGAGATGGAGTCTTACTTTTGATTAGGCTGGTTTCAAACTCCTGGCTCAAGCAATCCACTCACCTAAGCCTTCTGAAGTGCCAGGATTACAGGCATGAACTACCACACTCATCTTTAAGTTTCTATAAATAAACCAGCAGTTTGCCCTACCACAAGGAAAACAGTCTGCCTAATGCTCTAACATCCAATTTCCAAACTCTGCCCATTGCAAACTCAATTTAAAAGCTCATGCTAGCCTTGCTCAGTGGTTCAATCCTAACACTCTGGGAGGCTAAGATGAGTAGACTGCTTGAACTCAGGAGACCCGCCTGAGTAAGACCCCATTTCTACTAAAAACAGAAAAATTGGGCAGCACTTGTGGCTCAAAAGGGTAGGATGCTGGCCCCATATGCCGGGGGTGGCGGGTTCAAACCCAGCCCCGGCCAAAAAACAAAATAATAATAATTATTATAATATAAAAATTAGCCGGGTTTGATGGCATACACCTGTAGCCCCAGCTACTCAAGAGGCTGAGGCAAGAGTATCACTTGAGCCTAAGAGTTTGAGGTTGCTGTGAGCTGTGATGCCACAGCCCTCTACTGAGGGCAACAAAGTGAGACTCTGTTTCTAAAAAAAAAAATCTAGTACTGACACATGAAAGAACCGGGACGTCCAGGATACAATTATAAGAGGGACTCTGGGTGGCTCCTGTGGTTCAGTGGGTAGGGCATCAGCCCCATATACCACGGGTGGCGGGTTCGAACCCAGCCCCGGAGAAACTGCAACAAAAAATAACCAGGCATTGCAACAGGCACCTGTAGTCCCAGCTACTCGGAAGGCTGAGGCAGAGAATCCCCTAAGCCCAGAAGTTAGAGGTTGCTGTGAGCTGTGATGCCATATCACTCTACTGAGAGTGATAAAATGAGACTTTGTCTCTTAAAAGAAAGAAAGAAAGAAAGAAAGAAAGAAAGAAAGAAAGAAAGAAAGAAAGAATAGGAAAGTTACCAACTTGCTCTCCTGAATCCCCAGTTAGAAGAAAAAGGAAAAAAAAAATGGAAAAGAGGTGCTAATCTGCCTGGTTTGAGAGTATCTTCACCAAATGAGTGCCCTTGACAGTTCTGAAGATAAGACAGAGATAGGCTCTCATTTCTCTTCCCTATATAAAGGTGGCTGGGGCATCATGGACCTAAAGGACCTACAGAAAGTTCTTGGAAACCTAGACAGAAACTGTTCTGTGTCTATCATTGCTCAGTGTCCCCTACTCACCAGCAGGACAGAGGGCCTCATCCTGCAAAAGCCTTGGAATGTTATCCCTGATTTTTCTGTATTTACCCTATACATAGCAGCATTCAGGCTAGAGGTGCAGATAGCATTTTTCAGAGCAGCCTCCTTCTCTGTGATGTATCTCCCTATTCCCCTAATTTGCTCTCTAAGGCCTGGAGCTAATGCACTCCATTTGGAGCCGGTAAAATAAGTACTTATGTCTGACCAGGAAATCAGTCTGAAACCCTGCTGACTTCATCAGCAAATACACAGGGAGTGCAGTAGTCACTGCAAGGGAAAATCTAAAGAGAAAGAAAGGAGTCCTTTATCTGTTTAATATGGACAAAGATGAAAGAAATAAGCCCCACATACAAGTGTGTTCTATAAAAGGCATGATAAAATACCTGCACAGTCAAATAAGCTTAGGAAGTGCTCAGTCACATTTAGTGCCAATGGTCATTTAGGGAATCCAGTTGTCCAACTTAAACAGTTTCAGTTCTACCATCAAGTACCTTAAGCAGGGCTGGGCACAGTGGCTCATGCCTGTAATCCTAGCACTCTGTGAGGCTGTGGTGGGTAGATCACCGGAGCTCACGAGTTCAAGACCAGCCTGAGGAGGAGTGAGACCCTGTCTCTAAAAAATAGCTGGGTATTGTGGCAGGTGCCTATAGTCCCAGCTACTCGGAAGGCTGAGGCAAGAGGATCACTTGAGCCCAAGAGTTTGAGGTTGCTGAGAGCTATCCATGGCATTCTACCATTTAGCCAATGCTCGTTGGCTCTTCCCGTCAACTCTGTGGGGTAGGTATTAATGTTACTGTCCCACTTGAAAGATCAGGATATTGAGGCTCAAAGAGTTTACCACTTATCCAAATCATACAGTTAGGTAGTAACAGGCCCAGATCAAAGCTAGGCTACCTATTTGCAAAGGGTATGTTCTTTCTCCATGGAGGAACACCTACCCTGCACCAAGCAGGACACTGGGTCTACTTCTGCCTGAGCCTGGGAATGTGACAGCCTCCAGTGCCTTCCCCATCCCAGATTCCACAAGCCAGCAGTCTGGTATAATGGGCATCCAGGGGACAGCCCAGTCTGCCCAGAAACTCTCTATAAACTGGTAAGCCATGAGGTTAGCCAGTGAAAGTCTCTGACTAGGGAAAAAAAATTAATAGATTTTAAATTAAAGATGTATATGATAAAATCCAACCATTTTATCATCCCTTCTATACTTAGGTTGATAACTCTACATAATTAAAGAGTTTGTGGGGAGTTTTTCTGTGTGTGTGTGTGGTTTTGTTTGTTTAAGTCAGAGTTTAGAAAACTCAGTAGAGTGTGGTGGTATCACAGCTCACAGCAACCTCCAACTCTTGGGCTTAAGCGATTTTCTTACCTCAGCCTCCCATGTAGCTGGGACTACAGGCACCCACCACAACACCCAGCTATTTTTTGTTGTTGTTGCTGCACTTGTCATTGTTGTTTAGCTGGCCCAGGCTGGGTTTGAACCCACCAGCCTTGGTGCATGTGGCTGGCACCATAATCACTGTGCTATGGGCACTGGCACTGAGCCTTTTTCTCTGTGTTTTAAAGAATAAATGTCTTCTTCCCTCCTGTCTATCCTGTTTCTTTTCTCCCTATGGAAACCATATGCTCCTCAAGAGTGGAATGTAGGCTGGGCACAGTAGCTTTCACTTGTAATCCTAGCACTCTGGAAGGCTAAAGGCAGGAGGATTTCTTGATATTAGAAGTTCAAGACTAGCCTCCGCAAGAGCAAGACCCTGTCTCTATAAAAAAACATAAATGATCAGAGCTAACAGATGAGGAGGAATCCAAGCCAGGTGCCTGAACAAATAATGCTCTTCCTACTACCCTAGGAGAAACATGTGTCTAGACAGAACCTGCAACACAGATCCTGGATCTGGCTTCTAGTCCTGACTCTGTCATGACTAAACTATGTTGTTGATCAAGGCCCATCAATTTTAGGGCCTCAGATTCCTAGCAAAGATATGGGAAGGGTGGATTTGGTTCTCAAACTATTTTTGTTGCTAAAGCAACAAAATAATTTTATAGTTGGGGGTCACCACAACATGAGAAACTGTATTAAAGGGTCACAGTATTAGGAAGGTTGAGAACCACTAGATTAGATGGTCTCCCTAGGACTAAGGTGTAACCAACCTTTTTTTCCCTTTGCCTGCACGCTGGAAGAATAAGAGTTGTCTCAGGCCACACATTAAACATACAAACACTAACTAAAGTTCATTAGCCAAAAAAAAAAAAAAAAAAGTCCACACATACTTTTCATGATATGAGATGACACAGGTAAGCAAAGAAAAGTCCTCACAGAATCAGCATGCAGCGCACAGCTGCAGATTGAACATGCTTGCCTAGGTCTTCCTTCAGCTCCAACATATTGAACACACTTCCAGTAACTGGGTTGAAACAAACACAAGAGGCTTTTTTCTGGTGGACTCTGTGTGATCCTGAAAATGTAATATCCATACACTCCCATTTCCGGAGTATTTTACATGATCAAGTTCTTCTTGCCCAATGAAATTAGCAGTCTCTCTGTTTTCACAAACTGAGTTATAGAAAGATCAGAGATTCTCTTTAGCCTCTGAACCTGGCTGCTCTGGCTGGGCAAAGAAATTAGTGCTTAGATTCAATGTCTGTCACAAATGTCACTCAGGAAGCAGAGGTAATTATGGTTAGAATGTGAACCCAGACACCCTCATCCTCCATCTCCTCACAAGTTCTATCAATGCTGCCCTCCTCTCTCTGATACTCCTCTCTCCCAACAGCCTTGGGAGAGGGGAAGAGTTAACCCCCTCCCTCCACAGCCATTTTTCCTTCAGCATTCCTCCTAGGACCTTTCCCTCTTCTTCTCAATTCCTAATGGTTGGAGCTTAAACCTTGATCCTGGATTCTTCTTTTCTCGTGTACTTACAGGAGTTAACACCTGTTCAGAGCCTTGTATATTGTTTTTTCATTCTGAAAATGCGGAATTAAGGCTGAGGCAGGTAGATTACCTGAGCTCACAAGTTCAAGACCAGCCTGAGCAAGAGCAAGGTTCTTTAGATAGAGCAAGGTCTCTATTTTTAGAGCCCATATCTCTAAAAATAGCTGGGCATTGTGGCAGGGGCCTATAGTCCCAGCTACTCAGGAGGCTGAGGCAAGTGAATTGCTTGAGCCCAAGAATTTGAAGTTGCTGTGAGCTATGACACCATGACACTCTACTAAGGGCTACAAAGTAAGACACTGTCTCAAAAAAAAGAAGAAGAAGAAAAATTAGTCTTATTAGCCTATGGTAGAGATGAAGAGATTTGAGGCACGGAGAGATTAAGTTACTTGCTAAACAATCAAAGCTTGTGAATAAGTAGAATTCAAATCTACAATCCTCCTCTTGCTTCTATCCAAGATAGGATGGTAGGGACTGGATTTTACCCCTCACGAGATAAATAAAACATTTTTTGAGACACTAGACATCAGGCAAAAAAGGAAAATGATCCCAAAAGCTAGGAAATAAACAAGGTGAGGCTCGGTGCCCGTAGCTCAGTGGCTATGGCACCAGCCACATACTCTGGAGCTGGTAGGTTGGAATCCAGCCTGGGCCTACCAAACAACGACAACCAAAAAATAGATGGGCATTGTGGCAGGCACCTGTAGTCCCAGCTACTTGGGAGGCTGAGACAAAAGAATTGCTTAAGCCCAAGAATTTGAGGTTGTTGTGAGCTGTGATGCTATGGCATTCTACCCAGGGCAACACAGTGAGACTCTGTCTCAAAAAAAAAGGTGGGCTCGGCGCCTATAGCTCAACCGGCGGCTAAGGCGCCAGCCACGTACACCTAAGGTGGCGGGCTCAAATCCCCAGCCCGGACCCGCCAAACAACAATGACGGCTGCAACCAAAAAATAGCCGGGCATTGTGGTGGGTGCCTGTGGACCCAGCTACTTGGGAGGCGGAGGCAAGAGACTCGCTAGAGCCCAGGAGTTGGACGTTGCTGTGACCTATAATGCCATGGCACTCTACCCAGGGGGACAGCTTGAGGCTCCGTCTCAAAAAAAAAAAAAAAGGTGAACCCTATGATCATTCCCAATTCTTTTTTTAGAGACAAGAGTCTCACTTTGTCCCTTGGTAGTGCTGTGGCATCACAGCTCATCGCAACCACCAGCGCTTGGGCTTAGGTGATTCTCTTGCCTCAGTCTCCCAAAGCTGGGACTACAGGCACCTGCCACGACATCCAGCTATTTTTTTGTTGCCGTTTGGTAGGGGCTAGGTTTGAACACGCCACCCTCAGTATATGGGGCCGGTACCCTACTCACTGAGCCACAGGCACCGACCCATCCCCAGTTTATTGATCTCAGAGCTTCCTAGCCAAGGTGCACAGAGGAAAAATATAGGCAGAGTCCAGCAGACTTCCTGAACTCAGAGTCTAAGGAGACCAAAACATCCAAAGGTCACAAGACAGTACCAGAGGTGAGAGTTCCAGACAAAGAGAGCTCCAAAGAGCTGCAGAGGATCTCCTCAAATATTCACAAGAATTCTGACCAGCATAGGTGTGTTAAGAATCTATCTAAAGCCAGGGAAAGAACCACTCAAAAGGATGACAGAGAATAATACTAAGTGCTCACATGGGGCTAGTTATAGTACCTGTTCCTTAGCCAGACTGGAAAACCTCATAATTCATGGTTCTTCAAGAGGTCTTGTCTCTTTGAACCAGCCTATTGACTTAGACACAAGACCCAAAAGGGCAAACTACTATGAAAGAAATCATGCCCAAAACAAAGGTAAAAAATATTTAGGCTCGGCGCCTATAGCTCAACCGGCTAAGGCGCCAGCCACGTACACCTAAGGTGGCGGGTTCGAATCCCCAGCCCAGACCCGCCAAACAACAATGACGGCTGCAACCAAAAAATAGCCGGGTGTTGTGGCGGGCGCCTG
>CAUYTI010104307.1:0-16420 GCA_963575145.1 Galago senegalensis | reverse complement strand
GCCGGGCGTTGTGGCGGGCGCCTGTGGTCCCAGCTACTTGGGAGGCAGAGGCAGGAGACTCGCTTGAGCCCAGGAGTTGGAGGTTGCTATGAGCTGTAATGCCACAGCACTCTACCCAGGGGGACAGCTTGAGGCTCTGTCTCAAAAAAAAAAAAAAAGACTCTGTCTCCAAAAAAATAAAAAAAGAAAGAAAAGAAAAAAAGAATAAATTATGCCTCAGAATAAGAATGAATTAGTCAATGGATGAATGAAGAACAGAAAAGATACAACCAGGAGGAGAATTAGTGAACTTAAAGAAATAATACAAAATAGAATTCATAAAAAGACAGAAAACATAAAAAAGAAAGAAAAGGTACAAAAGAGAGACAGACTAGTCAATATCCCAAAGAAAAGAAGAAAATGAAGCATAATCAAAAACTGCTTTTAGAAAGCAGTTTCCTAAAATAGCAAAGAATTTTATAGAAGTATCAGATAATGCATTCACACATTGAAGAGGTCCAAAAAATTCCAGAAGAAAGAAAGACATCTAGAAGTTCCGGTTCTAAGTAAACTGTAATAGGCACACTCCATCCTGGCTCTCTACAGCTATAAAATACACTTATAAAACCAGGGCAGAATTCATAGTGCAGCAGCTAGTAAACAGTAGCCCAGAGATTGGGGTAGAAGAATAGAATTGACAGTACCACCAAACCAGCAGTGAGTTTGTAATTTTTTTTCCTCTGTTATCACTCAGCATGGACTCTAGGCAGCCCCAAAACTGATGTCAGCACCACTGATAAGAGTGAGTGCCAAGAGAAGCCCTCTAATTCAGGCCCAAGGAGGCCTCCAGGCACCTATAGCATCGAAGGAAAGAGCCTTCTCTTCAGAAGGTTCTGTGGCCTGCAAGGAAGGGGCAAACATCTATTAGTCTATTTTCCTCTCTGTCCTCTCACTGCTAAGCCCAGACTACACTTCCCATGCGGGAAGTGCAAAGAAAAGCAGGGTTAAATAAGCTCCAGCTTTCTGGCCAGCAGGACAAAGAAAAAGGAGAACAGAGGAAATGACAGAAAGAGGGCAGCTCAAGTAACTGATCCCATAAAATTGATTTTGAACATGAGGGCTCCCCTCTGAGTCTACCAACAACATACAAAGGTTCCACTTGCTCTGCATCCTCACCAACATTTGATATTGACAGTCTTTTTAACTTTAGCCATTCTACTGGGAGTAGAGGGGCCTTCTCACAGCACTTTTAATTTGTGTTTCGTAATGACTAATGATGCTGAGCATGTCTTCATGTGCTTATTTGCCATCTGTATATCTTCTTTGACAAAGTGTCTACTCAAATCTTTTGGTCATTTTTCTTTATTTAATTGTTTACCTTATTTAGCTGTGAAAGTCATATTCATGTTTTATATGAAAGTGGCAGTGAAAATAGAAAGAACTGGTCAAATGGATGAGTTTTAATTTTTTAGAAGACTATGGCTTGTCTTTTCATTTTCTTAATATCTTTAGAAGACCAAAAGATTTTAATTTTGATAAAGTCCAATTTATTCTTTTATAGTTTACTCTTTCTGTCCTACTTAAGGTAAATTTGGCCACACTTTGTCAACATAATACAGGGATAAAATGATATGGGAGGTATCAAAGACGACTCCAAATTTCAGCCTTAGATTAATGAATAAATGCAACACCATACTGAGATTACCTCTCCAAAGGACAACCATAACCACCATGAAACCAAATCACCTCTTTTTGTATTTCTACTTTCATTGGCCTCCAAACCACAGTCTACATTGCTTACCTACATCTCTTCTCTTCCCCTCAGCTCAAACCTTGAGCCTTACAAGCCTCACTTTGCTATATTCAGCCTGAAAACAATTTTTATAGCTTTATCTTTCTCATCCATGCCAATAATTTCCAAATATCTACCCTCTCTGTTCTTGGTAATAATGACATTTATTGAGGGTCTTACTAGGAGTCCGGTACTGAGCCTCCTCTCTAAGGGCCTGCTGCATAGCTCTCACCATTACTTTACAGTCAACCAAATTCATCCTTTGTTAACTCAATACCAGCTCTCCAACTCATCAGTTAGTTTCTAAGAATGGTATTAACACTATCAGACTGAAAATCTTGGTATCATCACCTTGCACTTCAGCTTCTCCTCTCTCCCCCATATTCACTTAAAATTTTTTTTTTTTTTTTGACCAGGGCTGGGTTTGAACCCACCACCTCCGGCATATGGGGCCGGTGCCCTACTCCTTGAGCCACCCTTTATTCACTTAATTTAATGGTTGTCCATCTACGCTACTTGAAATGCTGGGGAGTTGGGAACTAGACTAAGGTGCCAAAAAATGGCCTTTTCCCAATTTGCATGAAAAAATAAGATAATATAATTTTAAGATTTCCTACCATAAATTTTTCTTAAACCTTCCTCACCTACTACTCCCTGTCTATTCTAGAATATAAAATAAAATAGCACTTGATTTAGGGGGAAAAAATGTAGTTTAAAGTTTAATATATAAATATTTCATAATATTCCCCAGAATACCATGACTTTTAGGTACTTCATCACCTGAACATGTTTGAGCACCACTGAACTAATAATTTGCAACTTATATTCCTGCTAAATTGTTCTTTCCTGTGCAACGTGAAACTTTTCCTATGAGGAAGTCAGACCAAGATGGGAAAGGTCAGACCAATTTGCCTGAGAAAATATTAAAAAAGTGGGCCATCACGACACTATAACTTTCTTCCTCCTCAATTCCAGGTTTTAACTACCTATCCTGTGGCACCAAAAAGAATAACCAGCTTATAGGTAGAAGAGAAACAACTTTCAATGATCAGTGTTAAGAATAACAGACTTCGGATTCTAGTCACAGCAAGTGGGACACAGACATGCTAGGCTGCATTCTCCAGTTAAACCAGAACATTCTGGATTGTCATTCTCTTCTGATTATCAGTATTTACTGCACAGATAAAGCATAACAACATTACCCTAAGGAAAAAACAACAGAAATATAAATATTTATAACCCCAAAGGGGATTGCTAAAGCCACATAATTTGGGGATTATCAGTTATCACAAACTTTTTGCAGAACCATCGCAAACATAAATAGTGGGAGTTAAATATATGAACAAACTGATTATACCCTTAAAAAAAAATAAAAGTAAACACCAAACTTTTTTTTTTTTGAGACAGAGTCTCAGTATGTTGCCCTCAGTAGAGTGAAGGGGAGTCACAGCTCACAGCAACCTCAAGTTCTTGGGCTTAAGTGATTCTCTTGCCTCAGCCTCCAGAGTAGCTGGGACTACAGACACCTGCTACAACACCTGGCCTTTTTTTGTTGCAGTTGTCATTGTTGTTTAGCTGCCCAGCTGGGTTCGAACCAGCCAACCTCAGTATATGTGGCTGGTGCTGTAACCACTGTGCTACGGGCACCAAGCCCAAACTTCTTCATTAAGCTAAACATTCATTGAATTATTGAATATAGAGGGGGGACATAAAGTTTGTGTACAATTTAAAATAGTTTAACATAGTAAATTGCATATGAACTTTATGGATACCCTTTATATCTACAGGTGTCTACTATGTGCCAAATATTGTGCAAGTCATTCAAGGCTTACTAGCAAGAAAGACTCACAGTACCTGACGTCACAGGTACGGGAAAGGCAAAGAACGGTAGCGGCCAAGGCTGACGGCCAAGTGCCTTCAAGTGCAGCAGGATAAGGGGATGCTCACAGAAGGTCTCTCAGTCAGAGCTCTATGTGAGCTGAAACCTAAAGAATGAGCAGAAGTTAACCAAGGGTATGTGCATGTGTGCTAAGAGGTGAGGTGTGCTGTGGATGAGGCTGGAGTCCAATTACTTTCATGGAGGAGAACACACTCGGTTACCCAGATCTGGACTCCAATCCCAGCTCCACCACACATAACCTGTGTCTCCCTGGGCAAATGGCCTAAAGTCTCTAACTTTAGTCACTTCATTTATAAAAGGCAGTAATAACAATACTTACCTAATAATGCATGTAAAGATTAGCTCCCTACTTATTAGCTCTGTAACCTTGGGCAACTGGAAACATCTCTGTGACTTTCTCATCTGTAAAATGGGGATCATAATAGTATCTTCTCCATAGGGTTGTTAATGAAGGTAAACTGCAAGAATATGTGTGAAGACTTAATGAGATGAAAATGACAAAGTATTTATAATGAATACCAATGTTCAAAAGAGTTTAATAAACATTAGCCATGACTTTTATATTAACAGGCACAGCCAAGGTCTCAAAGGGTTTTATAAGCCATGTTAGGTGTGTGCACTGTAATCTGGAAGTGTGGGGAACAACTGAAGGATTTTAAGCAGTCAATTGACATGATTAGATTTTCCCTTTGGAAGGTTCAACCTGGATAACTGTACAGAAATTGGACTAAAGTTGGAGGCGAAGTTGCAGAAAGAACCTAGCCAGGAGGAAGTACAGCCATTCGAATAGGAGAGGATGCCCTGGACCAAGGGACAGCAGGGAAGGAGAGACAAGTACACAAAGCAACAAGACTAGATGTTTGTATTCCGGATGTGATGTACCCTCCTCCTGCAGAGTTGAGGAGCTTCTACGACTCCCGATACTCCCCACTCTGCAATTAATTCCCAAACTACATCTTCAGTTACCACCTCTCTCATGACCTTCAGTTCCCAATCTCAATAACCCGTCAGAAGCCGCCTGTGGATTGTAACCTCACCTTAATATAACCCAAATCAAACCAATCATTTATTTCTCCAGAAAAATCTCAATTTCCCTATTTTTGATCCTAATTCTACCATGTTTTTCTCCCAGTCACCCAACCTACAAACTTTAGAGTCACCATCACCTGGTAGTAAAGATCTCTTACCCTTCCAATACTACTTCCCGGCAATTCTGACACCTGGACTCTTAAACTAAAGGCAACGTCATGGAAAGCAAAAGAAAACATCCAAATAGCAGCCCTTATTACCTCTCTTTCATTACAGAGGTTACTCTGCCTTCCACCTTCAGTCACTTTACCTTTCAATCCTGGCTGTACTCATGGAGCATACACACTAATAGGTGGGGAAACCTGCCTAATCTCTTGAATTACTTTTAAAATTAGCTTACATTGGTTATAGCGATTATACACTTTAAGTTCAGTGAGAACAGAGACAAGAAAAACTCTAATGGAATACACTCTAGGAATTTCAGTTTCTTTTGTATGTCATTAGTTCAAATTACAAGTTTACAATGAACACAAACCAGTTCTTCAGCTACAGATCTAGAAGAGGATCTAACCATCACCTGCAGGCACAAAGAACAGCCCCCATGGTAACCTACTTACCTACTTGTAGCAAACAGAAAATCTACATAGAGCTCTCCTCGCTCAAGGACATATGAAAATAAAAGATCTGTTTAACAAATACTGCAAGCAGGGAGAAAAGAACATCATCTCTTGAAAAAAGAACCTATCTTTAATCAAGAAAAATTAAGAAAAATGAAGCTGGCGTCATTAAATAGAACAGAATATAACCTCTAAAAAACAGAAAGGTACAAGGGAGAGGAAAAAATGAAACAACAAATAAATGCTTTTTGTCTTTTTTTTTTTTTTGAGACAGAGTTTCACTATCACCCTCAGTAAAGTGCTGTAGCATCACAGTTCACAGCAACCTTAAACCCTTGGCCTTAAGTAATTCTCTTGCCTCAGCCTCCCAAGTAGCTGGCACTACAGGTGCCTGCCACAATGCCCAGCTACTTTTTTTGTTGCAGTCATCATTGTTGTTTAGCAGACCTTGACCAAGTTCAAACCCGCATGCTTCAGTGTATGTGGCGGTACCCTAACCACTGAACTACGAGTGCTGAGCCCAAATAAGAGCCTTTAAAAAAAAAAATGTCCAGTATAACCTTGATAACCAAAATCTGGCAAGAACATTATAAAAAATAAAAATTATAAGCACTATCTCTTATGAATATAGATGCAAACATAAAATAAATGAAATACCAGCAAATTGAAAACAATAGTATCCAAGAAAGGATAATATAACACAATCAAGGAGGTTTATCCCAGGAATGCAAGGTTGGTTTAACTTTTGAAAATAAACATAATTTACTACATTAACATGGGGAAAAGATAAATCATATAACCTTCTCAAGAAATACAGAAAAAGTGTTTGATTAAAATTCAACATCTATTCATGACAAAAACTTTCAGCAACCTAGGAATAGATTGGATCTTCTCAACTGAACAAGGGCATCTAAGTAAAACTTACAGCTATCAACATACTTCATATTGAGATATAAGTACTTTCCCTCTGAATTCAGGTATTAGGACCATTATATTGGTGCTCACTAAGCCCATTCATCATCACCAGGGGGCCTTAGCCAGTGAAATAAGGCAAGAAATAAAAGGTATAAAGATCAAAAAGTAGGAAGTAAAATTGTCATTCACAAAAACATATTGTATAAATAGAAAATAAAAAAGAATCTACAAACATTATTAGAATTAGCAATTAATTTGGCAAGGTTATGGAATACAAGGTCAATATATGAGAAAAATCTACTGTATTTCTACCTGTAATTAGAAAATTAAATTTAAAAAGCAATGCCATTTACAATAGCATCAAAAAGCCATCAAATATCAATAAATCTCACAAAAAATGTTCAGGACCCTCCACTAAAAATGTGGAAATTCACAAAGTAACTCAAAAATCTAGATGCAAAGTAACTAGAATAGTACAAACAATCTGAAGAACAAATATCAAATCACAAGACTAACTCCCAAACAAAGAAGATAATGTGGTACCAGTACAAATGCAAAGAACAGAATCCAGAAATAGACACATACAAACACATACTGATTTACAAGAAAGACACCACTGCAATTGTGTGGAGAAAAGATGGTTGTTTCAATAAATGTACTAGATCAATTGGACAACCACATGAAAAAAAAGGAATTATCCTTGATCCATAATATACACCATACGTGAAAATTCATATGAAATGGATATATCACAGACCTAAACTTAAAATGACAAAGTTTCTAGAAGAAAACAAAGTATATTCATGACCTTCAGTTAGGCAAAGATTTATTAAATGGAACACATAACAAAGCAAAGAAAGGATGGATAAATTAGACTTAAATATTTAAGAACTTCTGTCAATAAAAAAGCACAATTAAGTAAAAAGGCAAATCACAGAATGGGGAAAGATACTATCACGTACATACATCTGACAAGGTACTCCTTTACCCAATAATATAAAAGATGCCTACAGTTAAGAAAAGGACAGACACCCAGTTAAAAACAAAACAAGAGGCTCAGCACCTGTGGCTGAGTGGCTAAGGCGCCAGCCACATACACATAAGGTGGCGGGTTCAAATCCAGCTCAGGCCCACCAAACAACAATCACAGCTGCAACCAAAAAAAAAATAGCCAGGCGTTGTGGTGGGCGCCTGTGGTCCCAGCTACTTGGGAGGCTAAGGCAGGAGACTCGCTTGAGCCTAGGAGTTGGAAGTTGCTGTGAGCTGTGATGCCATAGCACTCTACCCAGGACGACAGTTTGAGGCTCTGTCTCAAAAAAAAAAAAAAGATAAAAAAAGATGATATCCAAATGATCAACAAGCATATGCAAAAATGCTTCTGGTCATCAGGGAAAGGCAGATTAAAACCACAGTGAGCTATAAATAAATATATGCCATTAATAGCTAATATGGCTAAAAATAAAATACAAAGTGTTGGATATGAAACAAGTGGAATTGTCATATATAACTGGTGAGGTATAAACTGGAAAACTGTCAGCATATATTAAGACTAAACATATTTAAAAATTTTGCATAAGAAATTCCAATCCTAGGCTGGGCACAGTGGCTCATACCTATAATCTTAGCCCTCTAGAAGGCCAAGGCAGGTGGACTGCCTGAGCTCATGAGTTCAAGACCAGCCTAAGCCAGAGCAAGATTCCATATCTAAAAATAGCCAGGCACCATGGAATTGCTTGTAGTCTCAGCTACTTGGGAGGCTGAGGCAAGAGAATCTCTTGAGCCCAGTAGTTTGAGGTTGCTATAAGCTGTGAAAGCACAGCAGTCTACTGAGGATCACAAAGTAAGACTCTTGTTTCCAAAAAAAAGAGACAGAGACAGAGAGAGATTCCAATCCTGAGTATAAACCTAACATAAAGGAATGTTTTTGTTAACTGTGAGACATATGTAAGAATTTTCATGGCACCTTTATTCATAATAGCAAAAATGGTAACCAATGCCTATTGACAATACACCAAATAAATAAACTAAGTGGAGTGCTACACAGCAATGAAAAAGAGTGAACTATACAGTACATGCAACAACACAGAATAATTCTACAGATATAATCTAAAGCAAAAGAAGCCAGACACACAAGTACATATTGCAAGATCTCATTTATATGAAGTTCAAGAATAGGCAAAATTGTTACCATGATACACATCAGAATAGTGATTATTTTTCAAGAGGTCTTGACTAGAAGGGGCTTGGAGAGTTTTATATGCTAGAGATATCCTATGTATCTTGATCTGAATAGTGATTACACAGTACATAACTATTAAAGTGGTATCTTTAGAATCTATGTACTTTACCACATATAAATTAATATCACAATAAAAATGTAAGCAAAGATTTCCATGGAGATGAACAGCTGGTAACCAAATTTTCTTAGGCCTTGATTAGCCAGGAATATATATTTTATATATATTGAATATATATTATATTTTATATATTTTTTAATGGCAAAATAAAAATCCATATTAGAGACAACTAAGCTCTTTTGAATTATATCTAAAACAAACAAAAGTGTGTAAAGTGGAGGCAGAAGCCAACTAGCCAGGAACCTCAGGACCTAAGGAATACATAGCACTGAGTTCCCTGGGTTTTCTCTTTTCTGTATAATACCACAGTGTTGGAGCTAGAGAAGCCAGCAATCCAGAAACAACTGATGTAGACCCGCAAATGCTCCAATAAAAGCCAGCTCTCTATAGCAAAAGAACCAGAAAAAGAAAAGCAAAGACAAAAAACTTTTAGAAAATAACCACCAAACACTACAGAAAAACCTATAGTCCCAACCTCACTTAAGTCCACAGGGGGCGAGCAGAGAGCCTGGATTTTCAGGCTGTACTGAGGAACCACATCCACCCCAACCCTACCAGGGTGCTATTACAGAATGTAAGGACAGAGCTGGGACTTTCCTCATCCCCCACAAGGCAGTAACAAGGACCCCCCTCAATGTGGCTTCAGAGGAAACTCCAGAGTGCCTGGACTTCTACCCTCCCCAGCTCCACTAGGATGGTATCAAGGAGACCTAGTGGAGACTGAGGACTTCCATTACCTCTCAAGGGTAACAAGACCACTCCCCTCCATCTCAGGCTATCAGCTGAGGCTCTGGGAATAAGAATAAGGCACTATCCCACCCAGCCAGGGAAGCATCAGTGGAGGGCTACTGGAGAGCCAGAATTCCCACCTCCACTCTGTAGTAAAAGGGAATCCCTCACCTTGAATGTCAATGGAAGTGGAGTAGGGAACCTGGATACAGTTGACCACCTGCCTACATAGACCACCTCCTTAAGTTGACCTAATTTTCATAGACTGGACACATACCATGTGTACGTATCAATACAGGAGGCCTAGTTCCTTAGGCTGACCACCTCCATACATTGACCAGTTTGGTACAGTCCCTTGGATGGTCAGCATACAGAGAGGCTTTACTGCTGTATACTCTACCTGACAAAAACATGGCAGAGCACCTGCCCTGTCTTTCAGAGAAGCAGCAGCCAGCTAAAAGATAGTAGAAAAATATCTTAAAGTTTGACTAGAAATTCTGTCAATCTAGCATGCTATACCCATACAAACTATTGATCAAGTGTGAGAAAGACATTTTTCAAATGTAGAAGAACTCAAAGCTTATTTTTTATGTACCCTTTCTGCAAGTCTGCTGTTGTAGTTATCTTCAAGAAGAACTTGAATATGTACTCCAACAAACAAATGTTAACTACAAAATAATGAAATCAATCCTGGAAAGTGATGAAGCGATGTTCCCCCTCTCCTGGTCCCTCCCATCCTCCTGTTCCTAATTTTATACAGACTGGAACAGGAAGATGGGAGGGACCCTGGAGAGGGGGTAAAGCCTCAACAAAATCACAAATATGAGTTCAAGTTTAGAAAACATTAAGGATAAAAGTAAATAATGCAAGAGGAAAAAAAACTTAGAAACTCAGGAAAAGAAGAGCAAGAATACTATTTTGGCCAGGCATGGTGGCTCATGCCTATATAGAACTCTGGGAGGCCAAAGCGGGCAGATTGCCTGAGCTCACAAGTTCCAGACCAGCCTCAGCCAGAGCAAGCCCTTGCCTCTAAAACTAACCAGGCATTGTGGCAGAGTCCTATACTCCCAGGTACTTGGTAGGCTGAGGCAAGAGAATTACTTAAGCCCAAGAGTTTGAGGTTACTGTGAACTGTGACACCATTGCACTCTCTACTGAGAATGACAAAGTGCAACTGTCTCAAAAAAAAGACAAAAACTATTTTTAAACATCAATTTCAAATATGCTCAGGCCCCAGAGGTTCATAGGCCCCACAAAGGCTGCAAAGTAGAGGTTTGTATCTGCTATCACAAAAATGAAAATACCCATAAATGTATGATCTCCTGGGCTGCTCTCTATATAGGGCTGGTGTCTACTATTGGTATTTTGTATGAATAAATGTAAAACTTAAATAAAAAAATTCAGATATGCTCCAAAAGAAATTTGGAATAATTTAAAATTCTGGATGGATTGTAAGAAAAAGTTCATATGACTCATTCTCCTTCAAAGGGGATGAAATTGTTCTAACACCCCACCTGGTCTACTATAGTTAAATACTTACATGTAAATATTCATAATAACATTCCATGTTTAGAATTAACCTAAGGATAAATCACTGAAGTCTTGGTCTGGTCATAAACCAAAACTGAAATGACCATACAAATCTAGAAGTATAAATTATCACTTATCATTATAAATCACTGAAGTCTTGGTCTGGTCATAAACCAAAACTGAAATGACCATACAAATCTAGAAGTATAAATTACAGAAGGCAGGAGAGCATGCTAAGGAAAAAATCCTTCCCCTTACAAAGTGTAATGTCAAGAGACAGTATTTAGACAGAAGAATAAATAGGTTTAAGTTAAAGAATATTACAAGAATTAAAACAATATAAATATATAAAACACTGGATGAAGAAAAGAGAGAAGTACTACAATGCTACTCATCTTTCATTTTGGAAAGTCAACAGATATGACATGTCTAAAGTTAATTACAGAGGGTTATAAAAAACTAAAAATAGCATCAGTTAATAGAATTTGTCTCTGAAGAGTAGGACTGGGGAAGATCAGGGTAGAGGATTGTTGCACAAGACAGGCTCTTATGAACTATCTGATCTGTTACCCCGTGCATTCATAACTTTGATTAAAATAATTGTTAAAGTCTGACAAACACGCTGATCTGAAGCAGTAAAGCAACAAGCAAACATGGAAGAGATTGGCACGAGCCCCACTTTGACAACTACCTAGCAACTTTACATAAAAATTTACCCGTTTGACCCAGCAATCCCACTTTTAAGAATCTATCTCATTGGTATAATAATAAAAATACAAAAACACACACAAAACACTATTCATCACTGCACCATTAGTAACAAAAAACTAGAAGCAACCTAAATGTCCACCAGTATGAGACTCATTATACAAACTACTGTCTATCCACCCAATAAAGTACTATTGCTGTCCTACAGAGAAATGAGGAAATAAGCAATATACTTCTCTATATTGCCAGAAGTAATCTCTTTACAGGATATAGTATCATAAAATGAGAAAAGTCAAGGGGAGAAAAGGTCCATTTACCTGAGGGCCTGGCAAAAGGGAGCATGAATATATGAATGTACTTGCCTTTTTTCTTTTTAATGGAAGAACAAATGTAAGTCTAAAACCAAACTATAACAGAACCTCCATAGTTGACCGTCTCTCTACATTGACCACCTCCTTAAGTTGACCTAATTTTCATAGACCAGACATGCACCACATGTATGTATCAGTCTACTACCTACTTCCTTATATTGACCAGTCTGTTACAGTCCCTTGGGTGGTCACCTTACAGTGGTTCTATTGTAGTTACCTATGGACAGAGAAGTAACAAGGCAAAAGGAAGGGACAGAAGCTAGATTTTTATGAGTCCATTTGTTTTGTAGGTTTGGCTTTGAAACATATAAACATTTTATGTAGCATAAAAAATTAATTTTTAAAAGGCACTTTATGTAATTATAAAACAAAATTATTTTTAAAAGCCAACCACAAAAGAGTAAAAAAGAAAAGTTTAAAACTGAACTATGTATTGAACTGGTGACACAACCATATAGAAAAATTATTTCTCCTGATTTTAAAACAGTAATTGTCTATACATTCCTAGTGAGATACATCCTATGGACAAAAAGAATTGCCAAAATTTAAAAACCCAAAACATAACTGTTTTCAGTGATACTATTGGTGGTGGTAATGTTGACACTTCTGTTGAGGTACCTGGATATTATGGGATAAAGAAAAATAATAATTATATTGGTGCTGTTGGAAACCAAGGTTTTTGGTATGGACTTAGGATATTCAGATATAAGGATGATGAGGTTAAATAAAACTTCCACAATCTGAAATTGGAGATAGCAATATGAACATACAGGACAATTTACCTTTAAAAATACATACACACATTTCCTAATTCTGACCCCTGGAGAAGCCTAGAAATTATGACTAACCTAACAGCAAACCTCCTTCCCCAACCACCAAAAGTTCTAAAACTCAGGCTTAATCTTTAATAATTATTTCCCACCAAAAGGAACTAGTTCTCCTTAGAGGAACAGTAGAATATAGGCCTGGAGCAGGAAACACACAAGATAAGCCTGGACCCTCTTGTCATATAAAAAGGCAAAGGAGCTATTGGGATCCTGCCAGGACTTCAGAGCAACTGGGCATGGTTGGTGCATACCTGTAATCTTAGCAACTCCAGAAGCTGAGGTGGGAGAAAGACTTGAGGCCAATAGTTTGAGACCAACTTAGGCAATATAGCAAGAACCTCATCTCAAAAAAAAAAAAAAAGGGAGGTAGGTGGCACCTGTGGGTCAAAGGAGTAAGGTGCTGGCCCCATATGCCAGGTTCAAACCCAGCCCCGGCCAAAAACTGCAAAAAAAAGGAGGGGGGGACTTTAAGAGTTTACTAGAAGAGGTTCCCACTGGACAAAGATAGGACAAATTAAAGATTAATGAGAATGGGTGGCACCTGTGGCTCAAAGGAGTAAGGCTCCAGCCCCATATGCCAGAGGTGAAGGGTTCAAACCCAGCCCCGGCCAAAAACTGCAAAAAAAAAAAAAAAAAAAAGATTAATGAGAATAACAACTATAGTAGACTGAAACGTAGCAAATAGGTTTAAATGTATGCATTTAAAGGGACTCTTTCCCCCAAATCAATCAGTAACCTTTGGAAAATGCTGGAAAACTATTTGAAAAATAAAGGATTCAAGCATTTATCCTGCCTTTCCTATGTGAATTATAGCTCAGGGTAACCAAATCATCGATATGAAAAAGTTTTCTTTCTAGAAGTATTCTAGCTAATATGAACAAGAAATGAGAGAAAATATTAGCATTTTACAATCCCTAATAAATTGATGGATCAAAAAGAGATAATCAGACATGATGTGCCTCACCACTTTTTAAGTATCCTTGCCAAGAAAAGTGACTTGATCAGATTCAAAATAATTTATCTAATTACCAAGTGTAGGATATAAAGGAGATAGAAGAACACATTAAACAAAACACACAACACAATGGAAACCATACAGGACAAATAACCCACTGATTCAAAAAAAGAACTTCATCGGCTTATGAAATACATATTTAGCAACTGAAATGTATTATTATCTTAGTTGATTCAAACAAATCCACTGTTTAAAAAAACTGAGAGAACTTTGAACACTGACTAGATATTAGGTAATATTAAGGAATTTTTATAAATTTTATAGGCATGATGATGTTCAGTTTTTTAAAACAGACATCTATTTTTTGGAGACATCTATTTTAAATACATATGGAAGTCTTTAAGAACGATATGACATCTGGGATTTACGTCAAAACAATACAGGACTGGAGAATGGAGGAGGAAATTACAGTTACCTATAAATAAAACTATTTTTATAAATAAAAATAAATTAATAAGTATCATAACTAGTTAGGAATTTGGGAGCTCATTATATTTTCTAACTTCTACAGATGTTTAAAACTTTCCAAAATAAAAAAGTTTTAAAAATGAAAAATTGTGTTAAAATTGACTGAGTAGTGTTAACAGCTAAACAGAGATAAATATAAATTATCTGTGTAAATCTTCACAAAACTAAATAAAAATTTCCAACATGATATATGAGATGGGGGCACAAAATGTACTTAAATGTTGAATTGTAATTCTAATTAGTTACATGCTCATCTTATCTCTCTTAGTAAACTAAAGGCTTCCTTTCTCTCCAACCAGCAAAAGGAATAGAACTTTATATATATCAGGACCTCAATCCTTCAGATAAAGTCAGTGAAGTATTCTACACATTAACCGAACATTCTCACTAAAAGGAAACAAGTACTTGTTTTTTTTAAAAATTAACTACACCACTATAAAAACAAACAAACAAACAAAAAAACCCTTTGCTTTGACTTTTTTTTAATTCTAAGATGTTCAGACAACTTTGTGCTTTTTCCTCTCCAAACAGTGTTAAGGACAGCTGACAATTCACTAAACAATCATATCTCTGTGGTGGGCCAGACAAAAGAGCTCTTTTAATTGTCACAATAACTATACAGGTGAATTTATTAGCTTACTTTTATAAATTAAAAACAAATCCAAAGCTCAGCAATTCAGAATTCGGTGGGGGACTGTGTGCAGTTCTGGGGACACAAAACTCTAATGCCCACATCCCCCTATCCCTCTCACGCCCCAGAACATGAAAACTGTCTCCATGGAGTCAAACAGCATCTTCTCTAAATTGCTTTCCTTCCTTCCACTTCACTCATACAGCCTAGGCAAGGTCAATATAACTTCCCTGAAACCTTTCCTGTATCTAAGGCAAGTTCAAAAGGCAATTTTCTCTCCCTCTCTGAATCTGCAGGGACACATTTCCTTTGGGCAACCAGGTCCAAGCCCACTTTAATCTTACTTACCTACCAAAGGACACAAGTTCACTATGGAAACCTTGAGGACTCCTTCCCTTCTCAAGGCAGACTAAAATGCCTTCTTACCACTTATAACTCAGAAAAGCAAACACATTATATAACCAGTCCTCACCTTACAAACACCCATTTATAATGTAGCTTTGCTAACCTTGGCAAGTCATCTTTGATTCTTCTCTTTTCTCTTGCATGTAATTTGTCACCAAGTCTTGTCAATCCTACCTAAAATCTTTCCCAAATCCATACCTTGTCTTTCCACTGCAAAATCCCTAATCAGGCCTTGATCTTCTGCAGTATAAACGATTACACAGTCCCATAATTTGGGGGCCTCCCTTTTTTTCCATGCATTGTTCCTATCAGTAAAAAGTTGAACATACATGTGTGCACATTTATAAATTAAAACAACACCTTACTATACTAATACATACATTAGAAAATACAGAAACAAATTTTAAAGGTTGATATAAAATTCTAATATATTCTTCTCAAATTCCAATGGATCATCTTGCACAAGGCAGGAATATCACTGCTGTAAATTACTGATGCCAGGTAATATACCTAAAGTCTCAATATCCTCAATTCAATCCTTCAATGGCATCATGTCTTGATAATGCAAGCCTACTTTTTCAACTTTCTCTCCTATAATCTTTATCCTCACATCCTGTATTTCAGCTATACCTTTTATCTCCCTATGACTTTTGCACACAGTTCTCTCTGCCTGGAATATCCTTGCCCTTGACAGTTGACGATTTGTATAATACATACATATGTAACAGTATCTCTAGAAGAAAAGTACATTCTAGATGCCACAACCAACTTACAAAAATGAACTTTCAGTTCATGACTTTCTTTTTTTTTTTTTTTTGTTTTGAGACAGAGCCTCAAGCTGTCCCCCTGGGTAGAGTGCCATGGCATTACAGCTCACAGCAACCTCCAACTCCTGGGCTCAAGAGAGTCTCTTGCCTCCACCTCCCAAGTAGCAGGGACCACAGGTGCCCGCTACAACGCCCGGCTATTTTTTGGTTGCAGCTGTCATTGTTGTTTGGCGAGTCCAGGCTGGGGATTCGAACCCGCCACCTTAGGTGTACGTGGCTGGCGCCTTAGCCGGTTGAGCTATAGGTGCCGAGCCAAGCCTTCCCCATTCTTAAAAAAATAACCTCCTTTTGCCTGCCTCCCTCCCTTCAAGCTAAAATAA
>CAUYTI010104306.1:0-18898 GCA_963575145.1 Galago senegalensis | reverse complement strand
ATCCTTCATGTTCACATGGATGGAGCTGGAGAATGTTCTTCTGAGCAAAGTATCACAAGAATGGAGGAAAAAGTATCCAATGTACACACCCCTATTATGAAACTAATTTATACCTTTTATATGAAAGCTATAACCAAATAGTCTAAGTATATGGGGAGGGGGGAGGGAGAAGGGAGGGGGAATGGGTGGAGGGAGGAGGTTTGGAGGGATCACTTCTCAGGTTTATCTTATAGGGGTACAAGTGAATCTTTCTAAGAGTAGAATGTGAACGTTTTAAAGCAATAACTGAGAAAATGACATGAAAGCTGTGTTGACCAGTTTGATGGAAGTATTTCGGATTGCATGTGAAAACCCCACACTGTACCCCAGAAGTGCATTAATGTACATAGTTACCATTCAATAAAAAAAATCAAATTACACAGAGCTAAAGAAATAATTGACAATTTGGAAGATAAGGCAAAAGAAATTATTCAAACTGAATCACAGAAAATGAGGATGAAAAAACAGAAAAAAAGCATAAGGTGTGCAGTATGATGAAAAGATCTAAAATACACTAAATTTGAGTCTCAGAAGAGAAAGAGAAAAGATGAGGCTGAATCATTTTGAAGAGATAATGAGCAATAATTTTTCACAGTTGGTGAATGACATCAAGATTCCAATGGGCTCTTGATAGGCTGCAACTGCAAGCAAGATAAATACAAAGAAAACTATACATAGGCACACTGTTGAAAATTAAATGTGAATAAAATTATGTTGAAAGCAGTTAGAAAAGTGGACCACTCTTAAATGGATAGAATAGTTCATAACATGGTGGAGGCACCAAACAGATAACTAGAAAATTCAGAGAAGCCATATATCTAAAGGCATCAGAGGGTGTAGAAGCAAGGACTTAAAGAAAAATTTCAAAGATGGAAGATCTTTCAGAAGGGGTCTGAGGATCTGCAGCCATCTTTAGAGGCATTAGTTCATTCTGGGCACTGCCAGGATGCAGAACCCAGGCTTGTCCATTAATAAAAGAATTGTGTCGAGAGACAGGGAAAAAAAGAGAACTTTTCATGAAGCTAGAGTCATAAAAGATTAGAGGTTTACAAAACGGATCATTGATATTAATGTACATCTAAAACTATATTATTTCTAAAAAGGTTGATGTTATTTACTTTATAATATTATTCTTTTACCTTGTTTTTAACTGACAAATAAAAATTGCACATATTTATGGGGTACAATGTGGTGTTTTGAAATGTGTATACATTTTTATAAAACTATAAATATTCTAGAAGAAAACATAGGAGAAAATCATCCCATCCTGAGGGCATGTTTTCTTAAAAATCACCCAAATTGCTTAAGCCATAAAAGAAGAAACATAAGTTTCATTTCATCAAAATTAAGACTTCCAAGGAGAAAGAAGATGGCTGACTAGAGACCTCAGTTACTAGATGATTGCAGAAAGAAGAAAAAGTTTTAAACGAAAAGAATATAGCTCAGCTGTAATTGTAAGGGGAAAGTGCCAGAATCTGGAAAGAAGTATGTAGCACAAGAAGGAGCAAGATATTGGCAGAAATCAACCCCTGAGAAACTTGGAGCCCACGGAAAGGGTAGATAGGTGTTTGGTTTCTCCTTCCCTCACACCACTGGAAGTCAGCAGGCTCCTGAGCTGCTGGAGAGGCTTTTGACTTTCACAAGCCCCAAACTGGCAGCTGCTAGTGAACGGGGAGCTTCTTGAGGACAAAACACCAAGATGGCAGCCCCCTGAAGGTTGCTTCCTATCACCACAGACCCAAGCTGAGATGATGGGCACCATATTGCTCTCCACCCATTGTGTGCTTTTATCTTCCCCAGGAAGCTTTTACCCTTTCAGTTGTGTCACTTGCTCCTACACAAATGTTTCTCAACTCTGACCCAGACTGTAGGAACCATATGGGCTAGTGAGTCCCAGGGGATGTCTGTGATCCCAGAGCTTGAACAATCCAGGTAGGCTGCCTTGCAAGGAGAGAGTCAGAGATATAGCAAGAGGGCTAGCTCTCCTCCATTCAGACTCCTATCCTTCCCCTCCCTTCTACTTATTGTTACCAAGTGGCATAGGTGCCACAAGGGATGATTAAGCCAAGACTTTCAGGAGAAGCTGTTTCTCCTCTGTTGGAACACCCTTAACACCAAGGTTTCCAGAGAGAATCACACTTTTCCTTTTAAAGACCTGCATTGGACTAAGGGGTGCTTGGAACAAGGTCTGCCATCCCTCCCTAGGGCTGCTCTCTTGGCTCTATCAGAGCAGGACACACCCAGAAACAGAGCAGTATCCACCTTAGTTGAGCATTCTATGGGCAACTCAGAATCAGCACACTTCTCCCTGGCACAGATAGGGACTGAACTTGGGGAATGTGAGAACAGCCCTGCAGGCTGGATCCCATGCCCCCAGGACTTGATCATGTTGTTCAGGGGCACAGAAAGGAGATTTGTAAGCTAATATCAAGATGTAAAGGAGCCTACATGGGCAGAACTGAAAAGAGAGCACAGTGTGGGTCCAAGTCCCAACGTACTCACAGAACACCTCTCCCTCAAGCTACATTTCATCTCAGGTAGAATCTGAGAGGGAAGCTTCCAACCTTCAGTGCCATTACCAGTGACCTCAGAGAGTTTGGTCTTCTGCTTGTGACCAGATGCTGGGAGGAGACCTTGGGATTGGGGAGAAAGGAGAATATCAAAACCCACCCCCAGTAGCAAAACTGTGAATCTTAGATGGTTCCTACCCCACTGCAGACTTTCTGGCTTAGCAGGTTGGTTTTCCCCAATGGCCTGGGGGTCTTTTCCCTTCCAAGACAGTTCTTGTCCTTTTGTGGAGCCTGAATATAGTGACTCACCTGACCCAGCCCTCCCAGCCTCACTTCTCCAAGCACTCTGCTATGGTATAGAATGAGGAGTTTCCTGGGAGCTCCAAGGCCCTGCCCATCAAATAGGGCATTCTGGTACTTCTCTTCAAGGACTAGAGTCCCAAAAACAACACTGCAAGGGATTCTTTCTGGCAATCACCATGTGGTAACTGAGAGGACAGGTTGGATAGCCCATTAAAGAATATACTGACTGAATTATACAAGGGATGGCTGACTCTTACCCACAAGCACCACTTGTTTCAAACATTAAACTGGGTGTTCTCAATATAATTCACACTATTAAGAAGACCACAGGGTTGGGGAAGGAAAAGGATTTTTTCCCAGACTTTTATTTATAATACCTATTACGCCATGAATTCATAGGGAAAAGATTCTAGCACCTTAGGGAGGTGCCTTTCTATTAAAAGGACAAAACTTGTTATACCCATTATGCCTTGAATTCATGGGGATTAGGTTGCAGCAGCTGATGCTCTTGGTTGGAGCTGATGCTCCATTGATTCTCTTGGTTTTCCTGTGTGCTATGCTGTGTATCTATTATGCCATGAATTCATGGGGAATAGGTTCCAGCACTTTATGCTTCTGCTCAACTGGTTGTCTTGGTTCTCCTCTGTGCTATGCTGTATGCCTATTATGCCGTGAATTCATAGGGAATGGATTCCAGGAGCTCAGGCTCCTTCCCACTGGTTCTCACACAGTGTGCTTCTCTGGGTGGAGCAGGCTGGTGCTTCATTGAATTCAGGTACTTTTCTCTTTGGCTTCCTTCTTTTTCTGATCATTTTCCTTTATGTATTTTAGGAAGCTATCTTGTCTCTTAGAGTGCGTAAAATGTGTTCAGTACAAACATTAATCCTCTTGGCAAAAATCTTGCCCTTAACTTGTTTGTTTACAACACCACCAATAGTATGCTGGGGTAACATTATAGACTCTTCCAGTTTTGCCATGGTAACATCTGTGGGGCATGTCATTTTTAGCAGTACCCATTCCCTTGACGTCTATAATATCACCTTTCTTATAGATTAACATACATGTGGCCAAAGGAACAACTCCATGTTTTCTAGAAGGCCTAGAAAATATCTATCAGGTACTGCTCCTCCTTCCCTTTGTGTTTGTCATTTTGGTGAATTACTGGAAGATGTTGTCTCTGGTGAGGAAGCAGAAGAAAGGATTTCAAAGACTTTTATCTTCCCTTGTCAATAAGAGATAGGGAATCTGCCCACACAATATCTCACAACTATTACAGCCTACAAATAATTAGCAACTGAGACAAACACCACACCAAGGATATCTTCCGCCCAGAACCTAAATCCCATCAAAGCATCCATAAGCAAAGCCAAAGGTCCTTACCCAACATATGCCATGGAACACCTTTATGGGTGAAGTGGGGAAGCCCTACCTAAACAAAAGAAAATCCCAAAACAAGAAGTGCCAGCTGCTCCAGATAAGAAGGAATCAGTGCAAGAAGTATGAAAAACTAGCGTGAAAGGACACTCCCAAAGGAGCACACCAGCTCTCTAGAAATGGATCCCAAACAAAATGAAATGACTGATGACAGAGAAATGATTTCAAACATGGATTGTAAAGAAGCTCAATAAAATCCAAGAGAGAATGGAAAATCAACTCAAAGAAACCGGAATAACAATTCAAGAAATGAATGAAAAATTTACTAAAAAGAGAGATGGATTTTTAAAAAGCCAAATAGAACTTCCGGAAATAAAAAATTCATTTACAGAAATATAAAACACAGTGGAAAGTTAAAATTAGACTAGACTAAGCAGAAGAAAGAATTTCAAAGCTTGAAGACAGTTCTTTTTAATTAACTCAGTTGGCTAAAATTTCAGGACACAGAATTAAGAGGAACAAAATCTATAAGAAATATAAAATTATGTAAAATGGCCAAATAAAAGAATCATAGGCATTCCTAAGGGTAAAGAGGAAAAAACACAAGATCTGGAAAACCTATTTCAGGGAATAATTGAGGAAAACTTGCATGGTCTTGCTAGAGATTTAGACACCCAGATATAAGAAGCTCAACACTTGGAAAATTCATTGCAAGGAGGAAATCATCAAGACATAGTCATCAGACTGGCTAAAGTCAACACAAAGGAGGTATTCCTGCAAGCCATGAGACAAAAATATCAAATAAAACCCATCAGGCTAACTGCAGACTTCTCATTGGAAACCTTATAAGCCAGAAGGGATCAGGGCCCCATTCAGTCTTCTTAAACTGAACACATGGTAAACTAGAATTTTGTGTCCTGAAAAACTAAGTTTCATATATAAAGGATAAATAAAGACTTTTCCAGAAAAGCAAACACTGAGGAATTTGTCATGACCAGATCTGCCCTGCAGGAAATACTCAGAACTGCACTATATTGCATTATACCTGGATCAGCACAGTCACAGCCACCATTGTGAAACCACTCCAAAGCTAACAGTCACAGCTGTATAAAACAATAGCACAAGAGAGAAAACAAAACAATAATGAACAAAACAGCTTCCCACATACCAACTTCATCACTCAAACTTAATGGTCTGACTGCCCCATTCAAAAGACATAGGCAGAATGAATGGATGAAACAAACATAAGTATCTGCTGTCTCCAGGGAAACACATTAAACCCACAAACACTCACACAGACCCAAGGTGAAGGGATGGAAAAATAATTACACACTAACAGAAACCAAAAGAGAGAAGGTATGGCCATTCTCATATCAGATAAAAGTAACTTTCCATCAACAATGGTAAAGAAAGGCAAAGATAGTTGTTATATAATGGTAAAGGAAGCAATTCAATAAGAAGACATAACAATCAATATATATACACCTGACCCAGGAGCTCCCAGATTCATAAAGCAAATTCTATAATACTACATCTAAGCAAAGAGGTAAACAGTAGCATCATAATTGCTGGGAAAATCAACACCCCACTGACAGAGGTGGACAAATCATTGAAGCAGAAAATAAAGACTTAAATCTTAGATGTAACTCTAGAACAAATGGATCTAATAGACATGTAGAGAATATTCTAGCCCCAAACTATTGAATATTCATTCTTTTCATAAATACATGGGACATTCTCCAAGATTGATCATATTTTAGGCCACAAAACATATCTCAACAAATTCAAAAGAATTAAAATCATACCATGTAATTTTCTCAGACCATGAATAAAACCAGAAATCAATTCCAAGAGAAACACTCAAATCTACATAAAGTTATGGAAATTGATCAATCTGCTGCTAAACAATCAGGTCAATAACAACATTAAGATGAAAATCAAAAGACTCATTGACCCTTGGAAATGAATGACAAAGGGGACACAAGCTATCAAGATCAATGGAATTTGGCAAAAGCAATCCTAAGGGGAAAATTCATTGCCTTATTAAATGCCTATGTCAAAAAGACAGATCACAAATTAACAGCTAATGTCACTCTTACCGAGCTAGAAAATGAAGAGCAAACCAAACTCAAAGCCAACTGAAGAAAAAAAGTAACAAATCTCAGAGTAGACCTAAATGAAATGGAAAACAAAACAAACAAAATATGAAGGATCAATGAAACAAGTTTGTTCTTTGAAAGGATAAGCAAAATTAATAAGCCTCTTGCTAGATTAATCTGGAATAGAAAAGACTCAAGCTCGATCAGAAATTAAAAAGGAGATATTATAACTGATACCACAGAAATACAAATATCATCCATAATTACTATGAAAATCTCTATGCATATAAACTAGAAAACATAGAGGAAATGAATAGACTAATACGAGCAATGAGATTGAAATAAAAAATTTTATAGCATAAAAAGCTCTAGACAAGATGGATTTACAGTTGAATCCTACCAAAACTACAAGGAAAACCTAGTACCCATACTCCAGAAATTATTCCATAACATCGAGGGGGGAATTCACCCTAACTCACTGCATGAAGCCAGTATTACCTTGATACCAAAGCCTCAATGTCCATAGCAATGTTATTCATAATAGCTACAAATTGGGACCAGGATATCACCAACAAGAGAATGTATAAACAAATTTTGACATATATTCATACAATAGAATATTATTTAGTGATAAGAAGAATACATAACTGCTACATGTGGCAAAACAGTTGTCTCTCATAAAAGTATTACGTGAAGACACCATGTATGTGTACATACTCTGTGTCTTAGTTATATGTTGCTATAAAGGAATCCCTGAGGCTGGGCAGTTAATAAAGAGGTTTATTGAGCGGTGCCTGTGACTCAAAGGAGTAGGGCACTGGCCCCATATGCTGGAGGGAGGTGGTGGGTTCAAACCCAGCCCTGGCCAAAAAAGAAAGAAAGAAAGAAAAGAGGTTTATTTAGCTCACAGCTCTTCAAGCTGTATTAGAAGCATCACACCAACATCTGCATTTGGTGAAGGCAGGCCTCGGGCTGTCTCCTCTCATAGTGGAAGCTGAAGGGGTGCCAGCAAATGCAGAGATCATACGGCAAGATAGGAAGCAAGAGAAAGGGATGGGACATACCAAGCTCTTTTTAACAACCACCTTTAGAGCTCATGTACCCTCACCCCCAGGGAAGGCATGAATCTATTCAAGAGAGATCCACTCCCATGAGTCAATACCTCCTATCAGGATCTCTGATATTGGAACCAAATTTCAACATAAGGCTTAAGGGGACAAATATCCCAACTATAGGATCTTGTGATCTCATTTATATAAAATTCTGGAGTTCACAAATATCATATATAACGTCCAAAAGCAGATCATTGGTTGTCTAGGTTGTCTGGAACTAGAAATTGGGGGTGGGGGCTTACTGAAACAGGAATGAAAAACTTCTTAAGGTGATTAGCATATTATGTATTTTACATGTGTTGTCAAAGTTTATCATGCTGTGCACTTAAAATGGATTCATTTTACTTCTTTCATTTGTTTTGTTGCTTGTCTGTTTGTTTTTGAGGCAGATTCTCACTTTGTCACCCTAAGTGGAGGGCCGTGTCATCATAGTACACAGCAAAGTCAAACTCTTGGGCTCAAGCGATTCTCTTGCCTCAGCCTCCCAAGTAGCTGGGACTACAGGCATAAGGTGACCAGATGTCCCGCTTGTGGCGGGACAGTTCTAATTTTTAACAATTTGTCCCACATCCTGCAGTGTTTAAAAAAGTCCCGATCTTTGGAAAGAATGCACGACAAGCTAGGGAACGTGGGAGAATAGGAAGGGAATATACAGTTTTCAGCTGCCATGTGGCTATTCCACCAGGATATGAGTTTTATATTATTTTTGTTAATTTTATAATGTTAAACTATAATAATAACAAATAATTGTTGAGAACTGATTATGGAGAACTGCTTATCAAAGTTTGCATTGTTGTTAGGCCCCGGTCAATAGTGTTCCGCTTTACCAATGTTAAAATCTGGTCACCTTATACAGGCGCCTTCTACAATGCATGGCTATTTTTTTAAAGACAAGTTCTCACTCTGGCTCAGGCTGGTCTCAAATCTGTGAGCTGAGGCAATTCACCCACCTCAGCTTCCCAGAGTCATTTTCTACTTCCATGAAGTTTATTTTCTAAAACCTACATCACAATGAATGTCACTTTTCCACCAATCACATTGGCAGCAAATTCAGAACCTTAACAACACATTCTGTTGGTGAGGCTGTAGGAAAACAGACACTCTTCCACTGCTTGGGGAATGAGAGACGGTTTAGTCCAGGCGTCCTCAAACCACTGCCTGTGGGCCACACGCAGCCTGCCTAGGACATTTATTTGGCTGGATGGATGTTTTTGCCACCACTGCCTGTCCTGCTTAGCAGTTGACTTGTCCCAGGGCCTGCATTCCAGCCCTCCAATGGTCTGAAGGACAGTAAACTGGCCCCCTGTTTAAAAAGTTTCAGGACACTGGCTGTGAACAAGAATCTTATGCCTCCTGATAGAATATTCTCAGAATATATTAAATTCCTGCCAGAAATGCATTACTGAATCTAATCATGTGAAGACATCAGACAACCCTAAATTTAGAGACATTCAATTGACTTGAACTCCTAAGAAGTGTCAATGTGAAAGGTGAACAAAGAAACAGTTTCAGGTGAAAAGAGACCAAAGGGACATGGTAATTAAATGCAATGTGTGGTCATACATCAGATCCGGGAACAGAAAAAAATATCACTACAAAGTAATGGGACAACTGGTAAAATCTGAATTGTAACAAGGCAGTGAGACAACTGGTAAAATCTGAATATGAACTATATAGTAAATGTTAAATTCCTGAACATTTTATTATATATTGTTATATAGGAAAAAATATCCTTGTTAGGATATATACATTGAAATAGTTGGGAGCTACAGTAATAACTATAATTAGAAAGATTTAAGAAAGCAAAAATGACAAAGCTTTAGCGATTATTGTTTCCAAGTAAAGAATATGTGGAAGTACTATTTTTCCAAACTTTTAAAATCCTAATAAGTAATAAAGTAATTAATAAAACTTGAATCTTTAAATAGTTGTATCTCAATGACCAAACCTAAGAAGGAAAGCAAAAATGAGAAACCAGGGATTTTTATTTATTTATTTATTTATTTATTTTTGCCATGGGCTCCTGGGTTCTTGGAAAAGAATTCAAAGTTGATTTTTAACTTGGGGTGATACAGCAGGGTCAGAAAATAAGTCCAGAATGTGCCAGGGTGGTGAGTGGGCAAGAGGGTGCAGGTGTCCTGGCAAGGGAGGAGGTCAGGGCTCCTACAACTATGCTGCTGCTCCGCCCCTTTGCCTTCCTTTTTTTTTTTTTTTTTTTAATTGAGACAGGGTCTCAAGCTGTCACCCTGGGTAGAGTGCCATGGCATCACAGCTCACAGCAACCTCCAACTCCCAGGCTTAAACGATGCTCTTGCCTTAGCCTCCCAAGTACCTGGGACAACAGGTGCCTGCCACAATGCCTGGCTATTCTTTGGTTGTAGTTGTTGTAGTTGTTTGGCAGAGTCGGGCTGGATTTGAACCTGCCAGCTCTGGTGTATGTGGCTGGCGCCATAGTCACTTGCGCTACAGGCGCCGAGCCCACTTTGCCTTCCTAATCATTCAAGGGCCATGAACAGTCTCTTGTCATTTTGATAATGTTAGCAAATTGTGCACACAGTTATAACAGCAAAGGGCGTTGCTGGCTGCAATAATTTTCTGGGAAAAAAGGATATCCTAGAATTTACCCTGGATCTGGGGTGAGCAACTTCTTAAGAAGTCCAGAAGCCATCTGCAAGATGAAGATTCTTAGAATCACTGCCAGGTCAATTGTGGCCTGGGGAATCCCAAGAAGGAAGACAAAGAAAGGAGGGAAGTCTGAAGAAAAAGGAAGGAAGGCTAGGAGGACGAGAGGAGAAAAGTAGTCAGGCATGTGGAGTAAGCCTGTGCCCCAGCTCTACCCACCTGGCCCACAAGGGCACTTGCAAGAGGTGGCTCCTTGTGTTTGTCCCCCTCCCATAAACCTCAGTCAGGAGGATCCCTGAAATACAGGGCCTGGCCACTTCACTAAGGAGCTGTTCACATTTTTTCCAAGTCAAAGACATTTGAACTGATGATCTGGGCAGAGATTCACTATTCTTTTGGACTTTTATAATTCTTTGGTCCACTTTTCTAACTTGTTTCATGCTTCCTTTTATTTTAACTTTACTCATGCTTTATCTCCCTCATCGGATTGTACATCTCTTATAGGCTGAGTACAGAACGTGATCATTTTTATATTCCTTGTAAAGTCCAGTGTCATGCTTATCCATTTACACTTAATAAATACTTATTGAGGGAACAAATTTCAAAAGCAAGCAAAAATACAGGCTATCAATAGTTTCACTTGACGTATTGTTGTGTGTTAGAGCCCCCTAGTGTGCAAAAACATGTCTGTAGGAGCCCAGACTAAGGAATTTGAACCAATTGCCAAGGGAATGATCTGACTCACTCCTTTAATTCAAGATTTCTTTTCTTACCACCTTGATTTATTGTCCTGACGGGACAGACTAGTTTTGGAATATTGCAACACAGTCATTCTCCATGACTGCCCCATTGACTTGTGCCTCAGGCTCCTTCCAAAATGCCTTTTCTTTCACCCCAATCAGGGAGGATAAAAGTATTTCATTGATTTTGAGATCTATACATTTTTTGCATTTTAATATTTCTGAGATCAAGCTATGACTTAAAGTTGATGCTTTCCATATTACTCTTAGCTATGCTATATTTCCACGCACACACACAAACTCCTTTATAGTGCTCCTCTATCTTACATCTGTTGAGTAACAGGCATGTTGAGGTCATTTTTATGGAATTTAACTGTCACTTAAATATCTTTAAAAATATATAATGTGATAACTATAACTGTACGTGTGCATATTATTATATGTAGATACTATACAGGATATAGACAGAGTCAAAATTAGGCATTAAAATACAAAGCTATTGTATGTGCAAAAAAAGTCAGGAAAAGTTTGCAGTAGGATGTAGGTCAACTGATCAGTATAAATCGATTGCTTTTTGGAAGAATGACCACATTTCCAGATTATACTGCAAAACAGCAGCCAAGTTTTCTGTATGACCTGAGAAGGAAAGAAATCAGCAAATGGATGAAGCTGCATTATACTTTATTACTCAGATTCATGCAGAAAGATTGCTTAGCATACACAAAGGAATGCAACCAGAGGCAGGAAAATTTGTGATGGCCCCTTTGAATAGATAAAAGAACCTTTCAAGTAATGAGAGACGGATGTGATCTATTCATTCCTTGTCAAGACTATCAATAAGGGGTCCATTTTCAGAAACTTCCTGATAATTTTGAATAAAAGTTGTTTGGTGATACATGATTCATTTGAGGAGAAAATGAAAATGGTAAGTTAAAAATCCTGGTGAAAGCCTAAGGTAAAAACATTTCTCAAAGCATAATGACAATGTTCAAAGTATTAAAGAGAGACCAGGCTAGCACTCTGGGAGGCCAAGGTGGGTGGAACTGCCTGAACTCAAGAATTTGAGATCAGTCTGAGTAAGAATGAGACCCCATCTCTAAAAAAAATAGCCAGACCTTGTGATGGGTGCCTGTAGTCTCAGCTACTTGGGAGGCTGAGGCAAGAGGACCATTTGAGCCCAAGAGTTTGAGGTTGCTCTGAGCTATGACTCCATGCACTATACCAAGGATGACAAAGTGAGACTCTGTCTCAAAAAAAAAAGGGGGTGGGGGGATTAAAAAGATCAGGATCATGACTACAAGTTATAAAAATCAGCATATTACCATGATCACGTGCATAATTACTGGCGACCAAAAATTGTCTCTATATACTGTCATCCTTCAATATCAACAGAGGATTGCTTCCATGACTGCCCTTAGATAAAAAAATCTAGGCGGACTTAAGTCCCACAGTTAGCCCTGGGGAATCCATGTACAGGAAAAGTCAGCCTGCTGTGTCTGCCAGTTTTGTATTCAGTAAATGCTGTATTTCCCCTCAGGTTTGGACTGTGGATGTAGAACCTGCAGATACAGAGGGCCAACTATATTTATTGGAAAAAATCCACGGGTAAGTAGACCCACACAGTTCAAGCCCATGTTGTTCAAGACCAACACAGTTCAAGCCCATTTGTTCAAGGGTCAATTATATTTGCTTTTAAGGCACAATATGAAATCCAAGAGTGAGATCTTCTATAAAAATGCCATTATGTATAAATGCCAAAATAATTAGAAAGATAATGGTTGAGCTAATGGTGAACTGGCTTAAAGTCATATAGAATTGATATCCAAGAGCTCCATAGACCCAAACAAATTTGATTTTCAACTCATTTCATGCCTCAAATATCTTAACAGTTAAAGAAAATGCTCACCAAAAACTATAGTAACTTGGAATGTCTTGGCAATTCTTGATTCTTTATTTTTCTACGTAAGTGATCAATTAAGTTATATGACAAATTCTATAGGTCTAGATCAATTTTAGCACAAGTGACATCTTTAAATGTGGAATCTTCCTGTCTCTATATACAGTGCATGTCTCAATTCAGATCTTTCTTATTATCTTTAATAAATTTTATAATTATTCCATAAAACATCTGTATGTTTTTTGTGTTATGGATTGAAATTCCATTATTCTTGTTGCTATAGTAAAGAGTTTCCTTTTTCTAATTGTCTTTTGTAGTTGTTTATTACTAGTGTTATAAAAAATTAAATTGACTTATCTGTGTTGATCTTGTATCTCACAAACTTGCAAAATTTGTGTATTAATATTGCAAACTTTTCAAATTCTGCTAGGTGTATTTGTAGATAGATTGTGGATGTCCTATCATCATTGAAAAGAAGATTATTTTTCCTTTCAAGTTATTAGTGTTTTTCTTTTTATTTTCTTGTTGTTCCATATAGTTCCCCAAGGACAATGTTTAATGATATCTTACTCTTGTCCTTTATTTTGAAAGACATGTTCTAATGTTCCAGCACTAAGAATTATGTTTTCTATACATCTTTTAGTTAGATATCATTATGAAGATTCCATTATAAAGTAAAGAAAGTTACTTAAGATTTTTAAAATCAAAAGTAATTATGATTATTTTTCCTTGTGATCCTTCTTCATTTGCTGATATACACATAAAACTTTTTGCTTTGAGCTGGTTAATGTGATTAATGACATTAACATATTCTCTAATGTTGCAGCCTCCTTCTGTTCTGGAATAAATCCAACTTATTCAATCACCAAATGTAACAGGTCTAAAACTGTATCTCATAGGACGGCATTGGAATACATTAAGTAGAATTAAACAAAACTAAATTTGACAAATCCATCACAAAGGTGGAGTATCAGTCTTTTAATTGGAGACTTTAGTACATTTATATTAAATATGATTGCTGATATATTTGGTCTCTATTTCACAAGTGAACTATTTGCTGTTTCCAATAGACTCTGCACTAACCTTCTTTTTCTTGTTCTATTCCCTCTTGCTAGACTATTTTTCCCTACCATCCCTTATCCCTCTTGTATCTTCACACAATCAGAATCTACTCTTTCTTTTCAGGGCCCAGCCTACACTTCACATCCTCTTCAAAGAACCCTCTCATTCAAAAATAGGAAGTATTCCTTCTTTAAACTTCTGTAATACTTTATCTTTTAAAATGTATGTCAGACAGCTAATGTGCTGAACTCATAATAAGGTTTAAGGTAGGCACATCTTACACATTAGTGTCAAAACCCAGTCATCACACTTATGAATTACAAAGGAACAGATGATTTATTTTTACCTCTCCAGGAACAGAGCCAACAAAGAAAGTAGAAAAAAATGAAATAATAAAACTTGGAGCAGAAATCAATAAAATAAAATGAAATAGACAAAAAAAAAAAACTTATGACACCAACAGTTGATTTTTTGCAAAGAGCAAAAAAAATCAATACGTCTTTAGTGAGACTTACCATGAATAAAATAGAAAAGGATAAACTACACATTCAGAAATAAAAAAGGAAACATCACTGAAAATCTTAGAAAACTGAAAAAAATAACAGCATGTTATTAACAATTTTATGAGAAGAAATTAGACAAATTGCACAAATTAATAGCACTGATTTGTGGAAATTCTAAATATATCTATATCAAGGGAAGATATTTGAGTTAGTAAATAAGATTATTCCCATAAAAGACAGCCAAAGCCCAGCTGGTTTTACAAATAGATTCTATCAACAATTGAGTGAAGAAATAACACAAATTCTGCAAACTCCGAGGGAAGAGGAAGAAGCATTTTCCAATTTATTTTGTGAAGTCACTTTTACTCGGATGCCAAAGCCAGACAAAGACATCACAAGGACAGAAAACTACAGACCAATATTCTTCGTGAATATAGACACAAAGTTCTTAATAAAATATTAGTAAACAAAATCCTGAGACACACACAACCTTTATGTACCACAATAAAGCAGAATTTATCACAGAAATGCAAAACTGGTTTAATATCTTAAAATTGATTAACTTAATACACTGAATTAATAGACTAAGGAAAACAAGGATGATAATCTGAATAGACACATACACACAAAGCGTCTGTAAGTCGCAAAGAACCATTCATGATAACAAATATCAACAAACCAGGAAAAGAAATCAAATTCCTCATTCTGATAAATAGCATCTACCAAAAAACTGTGGTTAGCGTCATATTAATCTTGAAAGATGAAATATTTTCACCTAACAGGAACAACGCAAAGATTGCCACTCTCAGCATTTCTACTCAACATTGTGCTTGCAGTTCTAGCCACTTTAATAAAACAAGAGTAAGAAATTAAAGGCGTGCATATTGAAAGGACAGAAATGTGTGTTTGTTTGTACATGACATCAAAGGAACTATATTTATGGACATATTCAAAATAGACTTCATCAACATGAAAAACTTGGACTTACATGAGACACCATTCAGACAAGGAAAGCAATAATTCATAGATAAGGAAAAACATTTGCAAATAATATCTTTGAAAAGGGGCTTCTATGCAGATTACATTTTTATAATCTTACAGCCCCATTTCCCCAAACATATGGGGCAAAAAAAATTAATATACATTTCACCAAAAGAGTTATACAAATGGCTAGTCAGCACCCCAAACTGGCTGAACATTGTTAGTTCTTAGGTATTAGGTGTTGGGTGGTAAGAAATGGCACAGCTGCTTTGGAAAAGAAATCAGAAGTTTTTAAAAATGAAAAATATGCAAACCAACAATCTGCACATAAATGTTTATAGCAGCATCATTCAAAACTTCCAGGAACGGAAGACAATACAAATGTACATTAACTGATACATGAACAAACAAAATGTGGTAAATGCACACAGTAGAATGCTATTCAGCCCTCACAAGCTATTGACACACGCAATAATATAAAAACTATTATTATTATACCAAGGATATAAATACTATAAATAATAAAAATACTATGCTAAGTGAAAGAAGCCAGACAAAAAGGACGACATACAATACCTATTGCATTGATATAAAGTTTCCAGCCAAGGCACAACCGCAGATCCAAGGTTGTCTGGAGTAGGACTGGGAGCAGGAATTGACTACAAACTAAAGCTAGGAAAGTTCGGGGGGGACACATTAAAATATCATTTGCTAAAAATAATCAAACTGTATACTTCCCTTTTTAAAATTTTGAATTAACATGAAGATACAAATGTTTAGGTTATTTTGTTTTCATTTCTAAGGAAAAGTTCAAGTTGTAGTTGAGCCTTTGACCCAGGGGGCGTGCTGAACATCTTCACATTGTTCACATCAGGTGAGATCCTGCTGATTATCCTCACTCCTCACTCCTCCCCTCTTTGTCCTCTCCCCTTGCCTTTGCTAGACTATATTTGTGTTTTTTCTCCATGTGGGCATGCAGTTGTTTATATATTGGTTTCATATAGTAATGAGTACATTGCATACTTTCCTTCCCATTTTTGAGATACTTTACTAAGAAGAATGTGTTTCAACTCTATCCAGGTAAACACAAAAGTTGTAAAGTCTCCATTTTTTCTTATGGCTGATAGTACTCCATAATATATATATCTCAAACTGTCTATTTCCAATGGGTAAATTGTATAGTATATAAGCTATCTCTAAATAAAGTTGTTAAAGTCCTATTAGCAACCCAATCAAATTTTAGATAAAATATAGTGTTCATCTCTCACAGAGTCTTGGGTCTGTTAAATGATAATGATGATGATGATAAGCCAGTCCAACTATTGTCTTTGAAGCAGAAGGTACCCACTGAAGTCTGGATAAATTCTGGCATGCAATCATAATTCCCTTGACCAGAACATCTTCCTCCCTACTAAGCCATATCAATAGGGAAAGATTAGTTAAGTTAGACTTGAAAAACATAAGGACTTCTGGTTTCTGGTCCAGCATATAAGAATCTTGGAAGTCACCACTCTATCCCAACAATAAGCACAAATCTGAACAAAAGGAAAATTCAACAACTCTTTTTAGGTCCATGAAAGAAGTGAGGTCACAGGGCAAACTACTGCCCCCCAAATTGGAGGAACAGAAAGACAGATAAAAGAGAATCACAGCTTTCTTGAGCAGAAACCCAGGAGCAGAATTGTTGTGGGAACAAGTGCCAGGGTAGACAGGCACTTGATGGATTGCTGGAAGCTCAGTGTGGACAACTTGGAGAATCAAAAACTTCAGGGGGATGTGGTCATAGGAGGGGCCCAACACTTTCATGGGTTTTACCTCTAGGAGTTCTACTGGGTCTCCAGAATAAAAATCAGAGGAAAATTTCCTCATGCCCATGGCTGGGGTAGGGGAAAGGAACCATTTTGGAATAAGCCAGAGTGTTCCATTCTTTTTAACAAGATTTGCCTTTAGAAGAAATGATTTTTTGTTGATTTAAAAAAAAAAAAGTAGGGATTACTTTGTAAACAAAGCTTAACCTAATAGGGTTTTGTTAGAGTCTTTATGACCTGGGGGAAGAAAAATACCCAACTCTATCCAGCTGTAGCCTTCTGCTCTATCCAGCTGGGAGAAAAGAAACACCCAACTCCGACCCACATTAGCCATCCTGTCCCAGTTTTTTTTTTTTTTTTTTAGTGGGGGGCAGGGGGAAATAAGTATTTGTGAAGTTCACAATCCCCAAAAATAGGCTCTCTGGCTCTCTAAAATGACTGGGGCCTAATCTTAGAGCTATAGATTATTCCCCTCCCTTCACAATTTACAACCACGTCACTAAAAGCTTATTTACAGAAGTTCCTGTGCTCTCTTTGGCAGCACATATGCTAAAATTGAAACCATACAGAGAAGATTAGCATGGCCCCTGCGAAAGGATGACACCCCAATACAGAGGATGCTTTTATTCAGTAAGTCAGATTTTGCTGTCAAGAAAAAAATTGCAAGGCATGCTAGAGGTGAACAAATAAAAAACAAAAACAAACAAACCCACAGACTGGGGGGACAAAAGAACCATCAGAACCAGACTCTGATATGGTAGGGATGTTGGAAGGATCAGAACAGGAATTTAAAACTATTATAATTAATATGCTAAAGTAGATATGAATAATGGATAAAGCAAATAGTGTGCAAGAATGAATGGGCCATGCAGACAGATGAAAATTCTAAGAAAGGACCAAAAATAAATGATAAGAGATCAAAAACACTGCAATGCAAATAAAGAATGCCTCTGATGTGCTTATTAGTAGACTGGACCAGGCTGAAGAAAGAATCTCTGAGCTTGGGGATATGTCAACAGAAAGCCCCCCAAAATGAAGAAATGAAACACTGGGGAAAAAATCCCCACAGAATATGCACAGTCATTCCATTTGTGGGGATGACTCCAAACAGTGTAACATATAAGGAACAAAGAAATAATTGAAATGATAATGACTGAAAATTTCCCCCAAATTAATGCCAGATAAGAAGCTGCAGACTCAGGAAACTCATAGAATCTGAAACAGAATAAATGCCAGGAAGAAAAAAAAGAAACTGTACCCAGGCATATCATATTCAAACTACAGAAAATCAGAAATAAAGAAAAAAATTCCGAAAAAAGCCAGAGGAGGGGAAAAACCTTCACCAATGAAGGAACAATTACATCTCAGAAACCACACAGGCAAGGAAAGGCGAGGAAATATTTGAAGTGTTGAGAGAGAAAAAACGCCAACCTCTGATTCTGTTCCCTATGAAACCATCCATTAAAAGGTAAAGTTGAAATAAAGGTTTTCTCAGACAAATAGAAGTTGAGAAAATCTGGTGTCAGTAGCCCTGTCTTTTCAGAAATGCTAAAAGAAGCTTTTTAGCAAATCAGAAAGATCAGAAATTCAAATCTACATAAAAAAGGAAGAACAGCAAAGAAGAAAAAGTAAAGGCAAAATAAAAACAATTATGTTTGTCATTCTTTTTTTTTTTTTTTACCAATTTTTTTTTAATTGAATAGTAAGTATGTACATTAATGCACTTCTAGGGTACAGTGTGGGGTTTTCACATGCAATCCGAAATACTTCCATCAAACTGGTCAACCCAGCCTTCATGTCATTTTCTCAGTCATTGTTTTAAAACATTCACATTCTACTCTTAGATTC
>CAUYTI010104303.1:0-67494 GCA_963575145.1 Galago senegalensis | reverse complement strand
GCTGGGTGGTGGGAGGGTGACCGGAAAGATCACCTATATATCTGTCTAACAAGGGAACAAGAGAACTTTTTTAGAACTAGAATATAAATGTTTTGACACAATGACTAAGCAAATGACATGAAATCTATGTTAACCAGCTTGATGAAAGTATTGCAAATTGTATATGAAAACACTACACTGTACCCCATGTTTGCATTAATGTATACAGCTATCATTTAATTTAAAAAAAGAAAAATATATAAAAATAAAACTCATATTTCAATATGGACTAGTCACATTCCAAGTGCCAGGTAGTCACATGTAGCACAACTTTGGTGCATAATATGGGAGAAGTGAGATAGCAAAAAAACTAATTAGAGAGAAAGGGAGAGCAAAGAGAATACAGATTTGGATCAAAACAGAATGAGAAGACTAACAAATATTTAAAGAATTTTTTGATGCTTGTTTTCATCTTTGTAGCAATACAGGACAAAACCTAGGCACAGAGCATAACTGTAAACAATCTATGTCCTGGAAAACACCAAATACTTTTAGGAATCCCAGCTTTCAGGGTTCTAGTTCACATCCTAACGTGATTTCCCCTTTGGCCACATATAAGTACCCCAGCCATCTTGGGTTGAAGGAGAGGCCTGAAACAATAGTAGTTATTTAGCTGATGGCTTAAATGCTTCCTGCCCTGCCTTCCAATTTTTTCAGGTTAAAAATATGAATTAAATTAAAAGTGTCTCTTTCTCTCTACTCAGCTCTATTTCAGGGTTCCAAGGTCCATACTCAGGCAAAAAGCTTCCTTTCTTGCCATTAATTGTCTCCATCCCCTGGCTAAGTTGTGGAACTACTTAAAAGATGAGAAGAAATGAAAGAAAAGCCTTGTGATTAATTTCTATTTTTGTGTCATTGCAACTGGTTCTCTCCTGTAGAGTAAGAAATAAATCTTATAGTCTATGACCTGACAGGTTCAGTCACTAACACCCACGACAACCTAAGCTGAAATATCATTTCTCCCTGCTTGGAGAAAGATACTCCCTCCCTCCTAAGAGTTTAACTTTCACTTAAGTTATTGTATTTAAATGGTGTTGTCAAGGAAACACATTCTTAAACAAGACAGGGTGAAGTTTTTCCATTTTCAGTTATCAACGGCAAGGAAGCTGTTCTTTCTCTCATTAAACTCACTCTCAGCTCCTTCACTCACACTAAAACATAAATAATTCTACTGCAGTGCTCTGTTCTACAAGCTGACCAAGTAACAGAGCCCCTAAAAATCATGTTATTCTTAGACTACCGTGAAAATGTATCACATAAATATTAAAATCAATGGTTATAATCCTATATTAAATCAGACATCATCTTAAATTCTAGTATATACATGCAATAGCATACACCAAGAACATGGAAAGATTTGAATGGTGAAAATTTTATAATTAGTATTATTCCATCCTTGGATTTAATATTTTTACTTTAGTAGAAGAAAATTGTCATATTCAAAATGAGTACAAGAACTCTCTGAGAGTAAGTTTTTCCTTGGAACTTTAACTTGAAAACTGATAGGTTCCAGAGTCAGCCCATTTCCGTGGTCTTTACCTTGTAATAGGATCTATGCCTGTGTTTGGCAATGGAGAAGTGATGTCAAATCTCAGCCACAAGTAGAAAGAGGATGGTTTTTGACTTGTGGTTTGTGGCTAGTCCCAGAATCACAGCATAAGCAATGAGAGGCATGCCAGCCGAGAGCCAATGCCACAATTTCTAAGAACAACTTCTCTACAGTTCATCTTACCCAGATTGTTCCACTAAATCCTGTCACCACTCCAGAACCTGGCAGGAGGGAGGAGAGGGGGAAGAGTGAGATTAATACACCATTGTAGCAGAGATCTGGAAAACCGTGGTCCCTGTATTTATGAGGTCCCAGATCACTCCTAAGGCAGCCTCTGCATGGCCATGGCTTACTGTGCCAGAGCCTTCAAAGCAAGACCCCTGCCTACAGCCAAAGTAGCAACAGCCAGAATTGCAATAATTCAAAGGTGGTTGACCACAGCTGATTCTTTTCAAATGTTCTATTATGGAAAAGGTCAAACATAAGACACAGAGAAACCTCGAGTGAACTCCACTGCCCATCACCCAGCTTCAGTAATTATTAATACATAGCCAGGCTTACCAATCTAACTCACGTGGACTTCCCTCACACATATGCTGCATTATTTTAGAACAAATCACATATTGTATATTATTTCACATGTAAATATTTCACTATGTATCTACAAAAAAATAGGGCTTTGAACAAGTATAACCATTACCATATTTGAGATAGTTAACAATAATGCCTTAATATCATCAAATATTCAGTTAGTGTTCAAATTTCTCCCATTGTCTAATATATTTTCAAGTAGTTGTCTTGTTTAAATCAGAATCCAAAAAAAAATTCCATATACTATATTTCATTTCTATGTGCCAATATTTCCTGTAAACTGGAAAGCTTGATTATATTTAGGTTCTCTTTTTTTTTTTTTTTAGCAAGAGACTACATAAGTCGCACTGTGTGCTTCCTATTACATCACATCAGGAGGTTCATAATGCCTGATGTTAATATTGATCAATGAGACCAGGTGTTGCCAGCCTGATCATCTATTATAAAGTTCCCTATCAGCTTTTCAAATAATGGTCTTAGCAGGCATTGATGTTAATTGCTCAGATCAATTATCTCATTTAGAACTGAAATGTTAATGGATCACTACAAAAGTTCTGAGAAACATAAAAATCAAGAAATGTAAAATCCACACGGATGGAAACAAATGAAACTCTCCCAGCAACATCGATAAGCCTAGCAAGATGCAATTTTCATGGGTGAATCAGAAAGGTCACTGTCAACTGTGATTCTTGGAAGCGAGATAATGGATCATAACACTACCTCAAAATTTTCAGAGTGACCCACATATTTTAAAAGTACTGCTCCCTCCTCTTTTATTAACTAGAATTTTTCTATAAAGAAAAACTTCCATTAAATATTTGCCTGCTCTAAGGTACAGGTCACATAGGAAAAACAAGTTAAGGACTGCTTTCTTTATTTACCAATTTTTCAGAATAACAGATAGTTTCTTAGTATCCTGCAAAAGTGACCAATCATTTTTATATGATAATAAATCTGTGAGCATTGGTATATCTTATATATTTCAAAAGATCTTCAGTTATATTCCTTTTGATTTTCTAATTGTTTTATCTTAAGCTGGTGAGAGCTGTTCAAGGTGGCTCCTGAATCTTTGGATCACAATCCCCATTGATTGAATGGTTTTTCTGATATGACAAGATTTTCCAGGTTCCCCTTATATGAGGTGAATCCATTTATTCTTCCAAATATGGAATTCACCATTTCACCACAAACCTTGGTTCTAGTTCCTAGAGTCTGCAGTCTGAGTGCTCATTGCTGATGGCCTATTCTAGGCCTTTTTATAGTAGAAATTTCTGTGAAATATTAGAAAATGTATCAAAAATATTACTGATTTTTCCAATTCAAATTTAGCATTATAGAGTTTGTAATTTAACTTCTTTGATTTTACCATGGTATATTTTTCCCTTAAATTGAAAAATCTTGGTTTCTAATGACATTAACAATTTAAATTTCTTTGCAGTTTTTTTCTCCTTAGGATAGATACACAAGAGATGTCCAAATTACTGAGTGTTTAATGTCATTTGAAATCATTCCTCTTGATGCAGTTAACTACCCGCATGATTTACAATTAAGTTTATTGATGTCATTTTTCTTTTAGTTTCTGAGAAGTGCTTTCTTGTTTCAACTTACATGGTTTTAAAGTCAATTCTACAAAATAATACACATTTAGAGATACTTTCATGATGATAGTTTATGGTTTATGTTTATATGTGTATTTTCCCCTTTCATAGATACATATAACACTCTGCACCTTGCTCACTCCGAAATATATCCTGAAGATATTAGACAAATATGCAGAGATATTCCTCATTCCTTTACCAATTACATAGTACTCCTTGATATAGGGGCACCATACCCCAGTTGCTTCTTTTACTTATGTAAGGACAGAGTGTAACACCTTCATTTACAGGTCTAGAAACACAACAAAAACATGTGTTCAGAAACTCGAAACTTCTTTCTCTCCCATTTTATTCCACATCCATGACCATACTTAGCATGTACTTCAAGACCCAAGTTGACAGTGTTTGGGTTTTCCCGTCTCCCATTCACAGCCCCGTGCTTCAGAGGAAGTTGACTCCATCCCTAGCTCCAAGGACAGATTAGACTTATCTAAGGCTGATCTCCATCCATTTGAAAGGGATTAGTTCATAAATGACCATGTTTCTCACCAGTGAAACACAAGAAAAATCTGCTAGGAAGTTTCTCAAAAAAGGTACCTCATTCCTAAGAGAGCCACTAGAATAGAAAGTATTTCTTCTTCTGCGTATTGAAATGAATGGATTTGATTCTTGGGTTTTTTCTAAAGCCCTCTTGCCATACCCTAGTGATGAAACTATCCCTGAAAATAGCAGAAAGAAAGAGAGACATGAAAGGAATGGTATGCTTAATGACTTGGCTGAATCACTGAGTCAACTAACCCTGAAGACACTCTACATCTGGACCACCTGATTTACAAGACAATTCCTTGTTGTTTGGTTCCATATGAGATGATGCTTTCTACTGCTTGAGGCTGAATCCCTAAAAGATACACACCCTCCAGTTCAGAAAATAATTTATTATTACCCAAGTCATCAGTTGTTCCCTCTTCCCCCATGCCTTTATCTGGGTTCCCTTCCTTGGAGTATATTTTGGAGAAGGGAGTTTGCAGAGGTCCTTACACCTAGTTCCCAACTCAATCTCTACTTCAATTTGTTTCTCTGCTGCCTCCTGACTTGGACTCACTCCCAGCTCTGGAAGTTTCTAAATCCTTTCTCTTCTGGTCACTGCCTGGAATGCCCTGGCCCACGTCCTCTCCCTTCACCCTTCCAAAGCAGCAGCACTAGTCTCTGTGTATCAAATTGTTAATGAAGCTTTTGGGTTAACAGAAAGCAACAGACGCAAAAGCAACTCTACACTGAATGTCAGCCAGCCTGGTCCTGAGGAATTCATTGGTCATTCCCTCCAGGGGACTTCATTACTGACAACATTCCTTCAAGAATCCTAAACTCCATGTTACTAAGCACCACACCCCCCTCTCTTGCCTTCCTTTTTTCTAATTTTTTTAAAATTTCAGATTAATATAAGGATCCATATGATTAGGTTACATTGTTAGGTAGTATCTGGGTTGTTGTTGAGTCCTTCACCCAGGAGGTGTGCCATATACCCCTCCATTGTACCCATTAGGTGGGAGCTTACTAGACTCCTTCCCCCCATTTCCCTCCCTGCTCCTTTAATTTAATCATGTTTTTCTCACATGTGGGGATTCTTATCTTCTTCATTTTCAGCTCCTTGTATCATCTCAAATTGCTGGCGGACAACTCCAAACCTCCTGTTATTCTACCATGCAGAGAAGTTAACTTGTCTTTGTTTAAGTTGATGCCCATATATTACACCTTGCTCTCAACAAGCTTGTGAAGGTGTTTTCCTAATCAAAAGAATAATTCTTTCATTTTCCTGAAGAGGACCTTTGACTTCCTTTAGATCAATATGCTCAAATTCAGCCAGCTCCTAAAATATTATTGGTTTCTTATTAGTAGTACTTGAAATGGGACTAAAGATACCTATCCTATAGCATTTGCTAGAAAGCTTTATCAGTGAGTGATGTTCAGAAAAAATATTTATACTCTACGCCTCATGTTTTACTCACCTGTAAAATAAAGATAAAAAATAAGATCTACCTCATAGCTCATAAAGTTTTTGTGATGATGGAATGAATTAATATATGCAAAGAGTTTTGAACAGTGCCAGGTACAGAATGAGTACCCAACAACAAATGTTAACAGCTGCTGCTGCTGTGATTTTATCAGACATCTTTGATCTGAAAAGGCTGTTTGGACATGCTGCTGCCACAGGCAGATAAGCGCGCCCACAGCATGTGGTTATTGTGCAGACCGAATGATGTATAGGACCTAAAGCAGCACCTGGCATACAGTGACAAGCAGAGACAGGCTCTTAATACTGGATTAGTAATAGTGTATGTAAAGTTCCTGCACATGCTAGAAGATCAATAAAGTGAGATCTGATCATTTTGCTTCTCGGGGAGGTTATGGATGACATTAGAGACTAACGCAAGATCAGGGCAGCTTAAGTTTTAAAAAATCCTGGCAGGTGGCCCCATTCTGCTTCCATGGAAGACACTGTGTGTTTTTGTTGTCACCCTTATTAGTATTATTAGAAGTAGTAGTGATGTAGTATGATGGCTGAGTAGCTGCCTGTGCTGGGACTGTGTTCATATTCTGTGGGCAAATAGAGATGGATGTGACCCTGATCTTGCTCACAAGGAGCAAACAAGGAAGAAAGACCCAGGGCCTGACTGCCCTCTCCCAGTCCCCATCTACCCTACCTTGCTCACCAGTGGGGACTAATCCAGCCTCTGGGAGTGGTTGACGAAGGTCAACTTTCATTTGAGTGATTGCCACTCAGCCAACACTGAGGGTCAGCAGGAGACTGACAGCACAAGGCTGCCCTGAGCAGGAAGGCTTCCCTGTGCTACAGAGGTGTTAAGGAAACAGAATTAGTCTTTCCATCAGCTCCTTCCCCAGTGTTTCCTCGCCCCAAATGAGCCAGCAGGCCCTAACAGCTGTCCCAGGAGTTTAGAAAGGAAAGGAAGTGAGAAAACCAGAAAACACAACTGAGTCTTGAGCCCAGACACCAAACATTATCAAAGATATGGGTCAAGGTGACTAAGGTGTTACCATCCCTCAGGAACAGTGACAGAACTTCAGGGAGCCACAGAAAGATGATCTCTGTCCTTCCTGTGGAAGTGCTGAGGGAATGTTTACGGCACTTCCATGGAGATTTGCACATTCCAACCTGCAAATTTCAGCAGGCAATGGCATCAGGTGTATACAGGTGAAGGCCTAAGCCGCAGGGGAGATCGGCTGGGGCCAACCACAGACCACCTGTCTCATTTGGTGAGGCAGAGACAAGCCAGGCCCCACACCCACAGTGTGAGTGTCAAGATGTCTGGGTCGCACCTGGCTGGTGCAATCCACAGAGGTACACAATGGACACTGGCCAGGGCAGGCCTCAAGTGTGAGCCTGGGAAGATTTGGCTTCCAAACAGAAGAAAAATAAAACGTCAGGAACTTGGGTCAACACTGTAAATTAGCAAAGACTTCTTGAGCTGTCTGCCCAGAATCCCAGAGGCCCATCTCTTAGAAGCAAAGACCCTGTGGAGGTGGTTTGCTTCAGGAGTTTCTCAATCTACCAAATACAGACACAGGAGGAAGGGGAGAGGGCCTGATGTAAGGAGACTGGCTGCTCGGAGGACTGACCGTTATGCTTTTAATAGAAGGTGCTTAAGAAAGAAACTAATTAAATGCACCTGCACTAAAATGATTACATGGCTATTATCTGCCCACTCAGAGAAAGTGAGAACCACAAAGTTCAAAACACAGCAAGCAGCAGACTTAATTGTCTTCTGTAAGGAATAGCTTTTGTTTTGCCCAGTGCTCCATCAAAAACACTAAGTGTTAATGTACCCTCTATAATCTATCTAGCCAGCTAACTAGTTTAATCCATCACACACCATCTGAAAGAATAAAAGCAGGTTGGTAGTGACAAGTTAATAGTAGAGGCAGGAAATAAAATGAAGAAACACACTTTGATTGATGGGGCAGAACTATTAGGTGTTACTATAGATGGACTCTGTCTGCTTTTATATAGTGGCCAATCAAAGCAAAATGGTTCTAGTGATTTAAAACTTTAAACATGTTCCCTCAATTAAAATTTTAAAAGGCCAGCAGATGTATTGCATTCCAATTGAACAACAAAAGTTCAATTACAGCCAGCTCTCCAGTATCTACAAGTGGATCGGCCGTAACAAATCTTAACTTTGGCTCCTCTTTGACCTGATAATCTGCTGTGCCAACCCAACCCCTTTGTTACCAAAATCTCTACTTTGCATCCATCTTCACTCTCAACTGGATGAAGGAGGTGGAGCATTTAAAACCAAACATTCGATTACCTTCTTTGCCTGCAGAGATGGTGGGAGAGTGAGAAACACCAACCTCTGATGGTGTGTCTCTCTTTTTAGGCTGATATCTTGCCACAGTCCAAAATTAATGCCATCCATGCCCAAAACCGTGAGGGAAAGATGGGAAACATACCTGGCTCTCCAGAACTTCTTGTTGTTTATTAAAGTGGGGCTAGTTGGGTTCAGCTGAACCCCATAACCAGAGACAAAGCCCCCTTGGTCTGTTTGGAAGCTCTAGAGCACAAATGATCAGCACCTTGTTAAAAAGCCTTCACGTACTAGAGTACATGGTTGTCTAGGAATTTATTCTAGCAATAGAATCTCTCTCTCTCTCCCCTCTCCTCTCATACACGCATATGGCACACAAATGAATCACTGCAACACATTGCAATAGCAAAATATTGGAAATAACCTAAAATGTACATTAAAGAGAGGATACATGAATCGTTGTATGACACATCCAACAATGGGATTCCAGCAGGTATAATAATAAATACTTGACAAAGATCTCTCTATACGCATATGAAATGATCTCCAAGCCATGTTGCTGAGCTTAAAAAAAAAAAAGCACAGTGCAGGATACTGTACCGTAATCCCAGTGGTACAAAACAGTGCAGCTGCACACACACCCGCACACACATACTTGTTACATAGGTGCAGAATATCGCTGGGGAAGAATGCAAAGGCCTCGTATCCTTGGTTGTCTCTCAGGCAGAGAACTAAGTAGATGGGGACAGGAATGGAGCTGCTTATTCTCATTGTACACTTTGAACTTTTTGAATATTGAACATGTGATATGTTACCTATTGAAAAGCCAATAAATCCCCTATTTAGTCCCTTAGTCTCTCCTCCTGGCTCTCCCATCACGTCAGCCACTCCAGTTTCTCTCTGTGTGTGGGCCCTCGGAGAGCAATGGCCAGGTTGTTCTGTAACTTTGTTTCCATCTTGTCTTTCTGAATCAGGAATCACTTCTTAACAGAGAGGAGTCTCAACATTCTTCTGTGCCCCTCAGCTCCAAACCTAACAATTTAATGTCAAATCATCTAGCAGAGGCTTTAGAACCAGTGTCTTTACCTGAAGGTCCGGAAGTATATGAGTTCCTTGGCAGGGCCTCAGCTCCGCAGCGACCCCACGTCACTGGCCTTTATGGTACGTGGATAACCTATTTACTCAGAACAAAACACAGACGCTTCCTTCCCCTAACCATGACTTCAGAACCTTGTATTAGCCCTTCAAAGATGCAAGTCTGTGGTTTCTCGCTTGGATTCTCACACCCTACCTCAAAGGCCCTGGGCTCACTTAGTCCCAGAGGAGGATCTTGACCAAAGTGCAGGCAAGCAGAGAACTGAAGTTTGGTCAGTTCATTTCTGCAGTTACAGCTGCAGGCTATCACAGATGAGGACCTGTCCCGCTAATTCCACCGGAGCTTTGCAGGCTGTAGTGACATCCGGTCTGGTATTAGAGTTCCCACCAACATTGTTTGTTCACCCTTTCTTCTGCAGGTTAAGTCATACCACCAGAGGTCTCCTGAATCTGCCATAGGCCACATCAGCTCTGCTCACTGCTTTGTACTTCTTTGGAGGAGATTCTTTTATATCTCTGGGCATCTTATGCCCTTGGATCTACCTAGAGGCCTCCTTAAGTTGAATCATGAAATAAGGGTTGGAAAGTCTCAGCCCCTCATACCCTGAAGACTTGGGACATGTGCAAACTCTCCACAATGATCAGCTCTGCCTACCAGGTAGCCCTCATGAAGCTGCAAAAGGTCTTTTTGCCCTCCTTGAGCAAAGAGTATTTATTCACTTTCAGTTTGCATAACTAAGAGGGCCCATGCAAATGATTCTTCCCTAAACAAAACCAGTTAAATCCAAGGAGGTCTGCTGTCTCCACCCCTATCTGTAGCAATAGTTGGCATAGCCCTACCTTTTTCTGACCCAATCCCACCCCAGACACCCAGCTTACCCCCTGCCCAAATAGACATCCTTTTTTAAAAGCAGCTGCAATTCAGAACACCTAACTAGTGATATCACAACCCATGATGATGAAAAATTTTCATCATAAAAGGTCAGTCTTGAGTCAGACTTTTCATTTTGAAATTACAAGAACTATCAAGAATATGTTGGTGTACTAGAATGATCTTCCCATCAGGGTGATTTATATCCTTCAATAGTCAGGGTGGCAAAGTGGAAACAGTATGGGTTTGGGAATCAGACTGTTTGAAAATGGTCTTTGAGCTCCAGTTTGTTCATCTGCAAAATGGGGATTGTTCTGAGGATTAATATAACTCAAAATATAGAAAATGCCTCCTTTTATGTCACAGGCATTCATATTAGTTCATTCCCCTTAACTGTAAGCCTATAACCTACAAGGCCAAGGTAATAATTTCTAAGTTGAACTATATTAAAGGGATTTCATCCATTTAAAATAACTATGCACTGTGTTAGGCTTGCAAGTGATTCAAAGACATGAAAAAGACTCCATGGCAAGCAGCTAGCTGACTCAACAATGGCCACTCAACCACTTTCCACCTTGACACCCTCCACGAGTAAAAGAAGAGTTAAATCCCAGCTTTACCAGACTTCATTGGAATTGGCAGTAGCCAGGCACATGACTCTAGACAAGGAGATGAAAAATAGAAAGTCTACTAGCAAGTTTTTAAGAATCAAAAAAAGTTAATGTACCTAGTTACTATTCAATAAAAAAAAAATCAAAAAAAAAGATAGAAATGGCTGCAGCTCCCTTTCCTCTCCTTTCCTGCCCTTAATGTTGATGACTGGAGGGCCAGCAGCCCTCTTACTACCATGAGGCAACAAGCATAAGGAAAAGATCAAGAGAACTGCAACAAAACTTGCCCTGGTCACATTAAGCCACCAAACTAATCCCAGAAGCTGCCTGCCTCTGGAATTTTTATTCTATGAAATAATTCAAACCCTATTTGTCTCAACCTCTTAGTAAAGTTTTTTGCTACTGGTAGCTAAACACAATCCTAAATAATACGGGTGTTCTCTTGACGGAATCTATATTCTCAGGGCAGAATAAGAAATGTTTTCAAATTTCAAAAATACAGAGTGAGAGTTGTGAATATGACTTGACAAAACACAATAAATTATATAAAAGTCATAACCACATTTACCCAAATGTTTCAGGAAATGTTGGTAGAGGTCCTGTGTATTTAAGTATAGTACTTTATTCCACAGTCAGCATTCTAAAATATAAATGCATTACTGCATATAGCTGAGCTCTTCAGAAACTACAAATAAAAGACACAATGCTTGAAAATATCCAATTTTGCATATGTTTATCTTTTCAGGTATATGAAATCTATAAAGCAAAAGAAGAACTGTAGAGAATTATACAATGCCCAAGGTTATAAAAAGTCAGATTTCCAAATTTACAGCACAACAGGCATTTGGTTTACTATTTTCCCAAGAATTTCTTTGTTAAATGCTACATAGATATGAGAAAATTTCACATTGGCCTAATACTGTAGATAGGGCAAATACCTAGATTGAATAGGCTGCAGATATCTTCACTTACCAAATTTTTTCATTGCTTTTAAGTCGCATTGGGTTTACGTGAAAAGTTTAGAGGGCAAGGTATATGTTGCATACATTGTCTCGGTGGAGAGCTAACAGCATTTTAGTGATTCTGTTTTGCAATGTGTGTAGTGTTAACATAATGTCTGAAATATAGGCATATACTTTTTGGTGATTTACTGCAGATTTAGAATGAGGAGAAATACTACCTTATATTTTAAAATATTTTCAATTAAGTTTGCACCCAAAATTGGCATGACATTACCATCAGACACCTCACCAGGTTCAGAGGTGACAGAGCTGGAAAGTCTACATACAACACTGAAAAGAAGACTGAGTTATTTTTAAAACAATGAAGATCTAGTGCTAACTCAGGAAATTGCTAACTATGCAATTTCTGAGATGTCGTTTATTCTCTCTGAGCATCAAGTTTTTTATTAGTAAAATATTGAGGTTAATACTCATCTCACAGGGTCGTTAGAAAGGTCAAATAAGAGAAAGAGTGGTGACTGTGCCTTTTAAGCTATAAAGTATGCCATAAATGTAGGCCATGAACTCTGCTGGTTCCAGGACTGAATCAGAACAATCTTGGGATGTGCATTAAGTTTTCTGTGTTTCCTATTAGTTAAAAAATTAAAGGAACATAGTCTTTTCCAAGAAACATTGTGTTCCTCTGTTAAAAGAAACTTCAAAAACATGGAAGGAAGGAGGTAGAAAATCTCTACATTTTTTATTTATGCATTTATTCAGCTAAAATTTGTAGAGTCCTATTATAGCACTAAATTAAAGCCCAAAGATATAAAAGGGTAAATAAGATACATTTTCCTGACCTCTAGAAACTCAAGATATTTAGGGTTATAACCACACAAGCATGTAGATTATAACACACCGTGAGATGTACTAGTAATCAGAGGTGCTCAATAGACAGTCTTTAAGAGGAGGCGAATTGAGTAGTTTTGAATCTCATAATTACAGTCTGAGAAATTGAAGGGGGAGTCAGAGGGAGGAAAAGGATCTGGATAAAGACAAATTTCCTCTGTCACAGTTTGTGTGGAATCTGCCATTCAAGCAAGGCTTCTCCAGGAGATACTTTCACAGTTCCTTTGGAGCTCCTCAGATGATATGTAGTTTTGGTCTGCTGAGTCCCTAATGTCAATAAACTCTGATAAAAGAGACCAAAAATGATGAATTGCAATAGAATGTCTTATCTAGTTTTGGTTGATATATTCTTTGCTTTAAGAAATAATTTCTCTTATTCAATGAGTACTGGAAGTTCTTGCCAGAGCAATCAGGCAAGAGAAAATAATAAAAGTCAGCCAAACTGGAAAAGAGGAAGTCAAATGATCCCTGTTTGCTGGTTATATGATCCTATATCCAGAAAATCCTAAAGACTCCACCTCAAAAATCTTAGATTTGATAAATTAATTCAGTAATGTTTCAGGATATAAAATCAATATACAGAAATCAGTAGCATTTCTATATACTAATCAAGCTGAGAACCAAATCAAGAAGGCAATTACATTCACATACAATAGATATAAAAATACCTAGGAATATATTTAACAAAGGAAGTGAAAGATCTCTACAAGGAAAATTACATAACACTGGTGAAAGATATTATAGATAATACAAACAAATAGGAAACATTCCATGAACATGGATCAAATATCATCAAAACGGCCATACTGACCAAAGCAATCGACAAGTTTAATGCAATCCCTATCAAAATATCAATGTCAATTTTTACAGAATTAGAAAAACCAATTCTAAAGTTCATATGGAACCAAATAGCCAAAGCAATCTTAAGCAAAAAGAACAAAGCTGTAGGCATCACATTGCCTGATTTCACCAAAGCAATCTTAAACAAAAATAACAAAGCTATAGGCATCACATTGCCTGATTTCAAATTCTACTACAAAGCTATAGTAACCAAAACAGCATGATACTGGTATAAAAATAGGCACATAGATCCCAGAAATAGAGAACCCAGAAATAAAGCCACATACTTACAGCCAACTGATCTTTGACAAAATCAATAAGACCATACACTAGGAAAAGGGCATATTTTTCAATAAATGGTACTAGGAAAATGGGATTACTGTACACAGAAGAATGAAAATGGACCCCTATCTCTCACCATATAAAAGAAATCAACTCAAAGTGGATTGAAGACTTGAATATAAAACCTGAAACTATAAAAGTAATGGAAGAAACCCTAGGGAAAACCTTCTAGACATAGGTCTGGGCAAAGAATTCATGACTAAGCCCTCAAAAAGCACAGGCAACAAAAATGAAAATAGACTGATGGGACTTAATTAAATTACAAAGCATCTGCACACCAAAAGAAATAATCAACAGAATGAATAGATAACCTGTGGAATGGGAGACAATATTTATATACTATATATCCAACAGGGGACTAATATCCAGAATTCATAAGGAATTCAATTCAACAACAACCAAAAATAATTCCAATAAAAAATGGACTAAAGGCCAGGTGAGGTATCTCACACCTGTAATCCTAGCACTTGGGGAGAATGAAGCACATGGATTGCTTGATGCAGTCAGAATAGGGACCGAAGACCCCATTCTTGGCAAGAGAAAGATTCCACTGAGTGAGTTGAAACAAAGGAAAGTCAGCTAGTTTGACTTTAAACCATCAGCTGCTAAGTTTCTTATCTGAGCAAGTTTCCTGCTTTCTCTAGAACTCTGGCCTATTAGGGATACAGCATACAAACATCCCTGCTGGGTCTGTAAACACTCTGGAGAAAATAATGGCCACAGAAGATGCTATGGGAAGGCCTGGAAAGATACATTAACTAGGCCATTTCCTGCCCAGTTAACAGTTCAAAGCATATACCGATTGTGGAGATTTGTATTTGGTTGGGGCAGAGATCAAGGGAATAGTTCAAGCCCTGAAAGATGGGCAGGAGGGCTTATATCCCTTATCGCAGAGGAAGACCCTCTGTGGTGGTGATGAAAGGAAAATTCCCCTCTCCCACTGATTCTTCAGAGCAGATTGACACCAGTGGTATTTTACTCCACAGTGAACTAGGAGAGTTCAATACTTCCCTAGGAATCTGTATGTGACCTCAGACAGGAGGCTACCCCCACACAAGGCTAAGGTTCCGGATTTCTCAAGACTGCTCAGATCCTTAAAGTTAATAATTATGGAGACAATAGGAGCTGATATGCTCACTCAGAGAAACTGCTGGAGTCTTTGTTCTATTCCTCAGCTTACCCTTTGGGCTAATGAGCAAATAGCCTTCAATAAAAGCTGAGGGAACTGACTCTCAGGGCCACTGCCAGAACCATACAAGTGGGCAGTGGTCCCCTGAGTTCCCACCTTTGAAAATTCTATTCTGTGTGTATTGTCTCTTTCTTTCTCATTGTTTCTAACTTTACATTTCTTCAGTTGGTCACCACCAGACCCACAGGTCTTAACAGACCCTGACCTTGAGGCAGGACCCCAGCAACTTGAGGCCAGGAGTTTAAGGCCAGACTTAGTGAGACAGAGTCTCACTAGAAAAAAAACAAAAACCGGAAAAATTATCTGGGCATCCTGGCACACACCCATGGTCCCAATTGGAAGGCTGAGGTAGGAGAATCACTTAAGTTCAGGAGTTTGAGGTTACAGTGATCTGTGATGACACCACTGCATGCTAGCCCCTCCCTCAAAAAAATGTGGTAAGGATAAGAATAGACATTTTTCAAAAGGAGACCAATATGGCCAACAGCATATGAAAAAATCTTCAACACCACTAATCCTCAGAGAAATGCAAATTAAAACCATAATGAGATTTCATCTTATACTAATCAGAATGGCTATTAATTAAAAAGACAAAAATAACAGATGTTGGTGAAGATGCAAAGAAAAAGGAACTTCTATACGCTATTGGCGGGAATGTAAATTAGTACAAACTCAAAAGAAAACAGTATGAAGAGTTTTTAAAGAACTCAAAACAGAACTACCATACAATCCAGCAGTCTCACTGCTGGGTATCTACCCAAAGGAAAAGAAATCAATATATAAAAAAGATAGCTGTACTTGCAGCACCATTCATAACAGCAAAGATAAGGAATCAACCTAAATGTTCATCAACAGAGGATTGGATAAAGAAAATACCATATATGTACATAGTAGAATACTATTCAGCCATAAAAAGAACAAAACCATATCTCCTGCAACAACTTGGATGAAACTGAAGGCCATTTTCTTAAGAAAAACAACTCAGATGAACAAAGACAAATACCAAATGCTCTCACTTACAAGTGGGAGTTAAGTAATGTGTACATGTGGAAGCAGAACACAGAACAATAGACAATGGTGATTCAGAGGGGGTGGGAGATAGGAGGTTGCTTGGTGGATCCGATGCACACTGCTCCAGTGATGGGTACACTGCTCCAGCAATGGGTGCTCTGCTCCGGTGATGGTTGCACTGTTCTGTGATGGGTGCACTGCTCCAGAGAAGGATGCTCTGAAGGCCCTGACTTCCCCACAACTCAATACATCAATGTAACAAAATTATGCTTATACCCTGTGAATATATACAGATGAAAAAATATAGATCACTAACCCTCCTCTCACTTAACTTGACCCATTATTTAGTTATTTATGCTTTTGTAAACATGATTTAGATGTCAAATCTCAATTTTAATTCATTGCCCAAAGAGTAATGCAATTTTTTAGTAGCATTTTTAAAAACATTCATTTATTTAAAAAAAAAACTGAATAACTTCCATAAGAGTAACAAAAAAGTACAGATTTCTAGGGGACAGTTTCAGATAAAAATGTATGTGATTATTGTGTAATGACTGTGAGTGTGAATATATAAGGATTAGAACTTGAATTCTTCTTCAGCTGATGACTACTTTGAGCTTGTTACGTAAATAGACTATTTTTAATAAAGGTACCTAATGTAAAATTATTTTGACTTTTTATATTTTGATGACCAAATAAGTACATTCCTCAAAGTTCTTGACTTCATTACTTCACATGTGACTATCTTCCTATTTATAGTATATTATATAAATTTCTACTTGAAATAGCCATTTTGGAAGAAAATAAAACTTCATGATTCTACAGTCGGAATTGGATAACACCGAGTTCCACCTAACCTAGAGCTGAAATCTTTCTTCTCAACACAACCACATTCAGCTTACTGGAAAAGAACTTCCTGCCACCATTATTAAACTGGCGGTATTATAAGATTTTTGTAAGAAACCAAAGTAGACTTGTTTATACAATAAACATTTCCTGAGGGTCTATCAGATGTCAGACATTAATAACACCAACCTAGCCGAGACATACACAGTCCTCACCTTCAAAAATCCTTACAATCTACAAGGGGTCACAGCCACATGATTAAACTCCCCCAGTAAAATACTAAAGATGCCATAAAACAAGGTGCAATAGAGGCATGAAGGATATAAAGTTGGGATTTCCCAAAAGTTCAAAAGACTCAGGGAAGAGGTCAGTGTTGAAATATGAGTGAGTATTCACCAGACAGACAACAAGGAAACGTATACTAGATATCAGTGTGATCAAAGACACAAAGGTAAGAATCACCTGATGAGCTCCCTGAACTACATTTTTCCATAGCTGGATTATCCACTACAACAAAATGCAAGGTGAGAGCTGACATCAAGGTCAATTTACCTGAAAAAATCCTCCAGTGCCATGCTAAGGAGTTGATAGAGTAAGGATCTACTGAAGGATTTTAATCTGGGTTAAGAACAGGGGACTGTGGAGGAGGGCAGTAGACCTGTGACTGCTACAGAAGGTCTGCTATCTGTAGCAGAACAGGACATTTGCAAGTCACCCATCACTTTCACCCTACCTAACACCTAAGACTCAGACTGTATCAAAAGGCAAAATTGAGATGTTTGATGGATAAGGTCCCTTAACTACTGAAGGGATGGCTTTTACATATATGGTTATATGTTCCAGAAGTAGACAAAGATAAAATACCTTCCCAGCTATTCTCTGACCCAGAAATGTCTCATGGTAACTGACAAAAGTTCAGCAGAATCAATCAGAAGTCCCATGCAAAAGGCACAGCTGCTGAACTCATATTGAGGACTCAGTCATCCCTTATATCGCCAGGGAAATCAGACACTATGCCAGGAGATTTGTAATTATCAGCTTCTCTGGAAGAGAAGAACTTGTAAAAACAGTTCTCAGCAATGAAGCATTTGCTCCTTTCAGGGGAATCTTTCACTAAAGCTTCCAAAAAGCAAAGTCCCTCCTAGTCCCACATTAATTTGCAATAGATTTATTGCAACTATAGGGTAGGGGACAACTTCAGGCTAGGACTCAGGATGACATTCTTTTCTGCTTAGAGAACAGTAGGGAAGTGGCTTCTGTTGAACTGGAAGGTGGAGCTTGCTGCTATGTGGTGTGTGGTGGCCTCTAGTGGAGACCCACCCCTGGCTCACTTCACTTTCAAAAAGGAGAATGAGTAAGGTTGATGAGGTTTAAGGACATTTTATTAGCAGTGGTACTAATAGGTGAGGCTCTTTACACTGCTAGTAAATCAGGAGCTGTTCATGCCACTCAAAATAACCTAGAAATAGATACAGATAGATGCATAGACAATATGGATACAGATATAGATGTAAAAATAGATAGAAATGTAGATAGATGGTATAGATTTAATATACTAAAGCCCACAGACTGAGGTGAGGAAATAAACACATCTTTTTTTATTTTTGTATAATTTCTATCTCAAGCTCCCCTTTCATTTGGTGATAGTGAAAGGGGAGCTTGAGATAAAAATTATACAAAATACAATTCAGGCAACGCAGGGTTTCCTTTCTATGCTTTTGTCTGGAGACTCTTCCCCCTTGAGCCCACAGTGTCCCTTGGATGAGGAGGAGGGCCACATGCTCAGCTTCCCTCAAAGGCATCCCAGGAGGTGAATGTGCATTGTCAGCAGTCGGGGTCACTGCGTCTCTTTGCATTGATCCTAGAGGTGCCCCCAGCTCCCTGTGTGGTTCATGGGTCATCTCTCAGGTTTTGTGAGAGTCCTTTTCTGGGGAGGACAGGGGCTTCTCAGTGAGAGAGTCTCCGTGCCACCCTCATGCTGTGGGAAAGTCATGGGGGCCATCTCGTTCTCTGCAATGACAGACACGCCATATGCCAAGCTGGGTGGTCCAAGAAAACTGAGAAGTACCACCTTCCTAGGCCTCACATGAGAAGTGGGACACAGACCTCCCCACCCACAGGATCCCCACACCTCAGGGTGGGGACTCAGCCGTTGTCCCCCATCCAGCCACCCAGCTTCCGCTAAGCTCCACTGCCTCCTGCCCAGGAGTCCCTCTCTGGTCCTCATGGTGCCCCAACAGGTAGTCCTCATTCTACCCAGCCCTTGTTTCTGGCACATACAAAACCCAAGTTCTTACAGCACAGGCCTTTCCCTTACCTCCACCTCTTATGGCTCTTATTTCTGCAATGAGTTTCTAAAAGCCAAGTACTATTCTTCGTTCTTCGAGGTTCTCCTCTGTCTCAGTGCTAAAGCAAGGTCAGCCACTGACTAAATGGGGAAGAGCCAAAGGTCACAAGAATTAACTGAATGAAAAACACAGCAATTGATGTATCCAAATATTACGTTACCCTGCCACACTAGTTGCTGTCATGAAGCTGAAGCAAAAGGATTGTTGGGGTCTGTTCTCACCAGGAGAGGGCCTGGCTTGCTCGGTCTCTCTCCCTCCCCACTCCCTCTCTTCTTTCTAATGTGGTTCAGAGGTCCAGGACTCTTCCTAGAAGCGAAGCAGCACAACCACCACTTCGCGTTCTTCCAGCCAAGCAGCTGAGGTATGAAGGAAAGTATGAACAACTGGGCTAAAAATGCCTGGGACATAGCACAGGGTCAGCAGAGACAGTCCAGCTCTGGATCCTGCAGGGGAAAACAAAACCTCTCTGTTTTCTTCCTTCCTCTACTTGATCTTCACCAAAAAGCCAAGATGCGATTTCTTCCTTCCTCCAGCTTAGACAAAAGACAGTCCCCAGGTGGTCTCCCTTAGATCACTAGAATTTTGCAAGTAGATTTAAGCCTCAGAAGTTACTTTGTACTGAGGACATCAGACAAGTCTTCATGCAGGAGTTGGCATCTGACCTGAATCTTAAGGGATGGGATGGACGAAACAGAATTCCAGGAGAAGAATTAGCACGAATAAAAGCCAACAGTTGGGGACACATACAAGGGAGCCAAGGGAAAGGCAGGAGTCAAAACTGACCCTCAGTTCCATTCCCGGGCTATCAGGCAGATGGTGAAGCTCTGGGCAGAGCTTCTGCTCAGAAGGTCTGAGGCTTTGTGCTTGGCATTTATCGCGAGAAGGCATGTATTATATCTTTCTCTATATATCTTGCCTTCTTGAAAAGAGATCACTTTTATTCATTCATTTACTCAGGTGTCTTTCTTACAATCTTAAAGGAGATAACCAACAGACTGTAATATCTGAGAACGTGCCCCAACAGGTAGTCCTCAACCAGCTCACCACTTTTCTTCGTTAAGAATATTGCCAAAATTGTAGATTGCTGTTTTTCTCAAATTATTTTTGAAAATTTTGCAGATTAGGGAAAATTGATGTATTTCTTCCCTACGAAGTTCAAGCTATCATTTGGGTGAACTGAATACATCTTAAATCATTGGCATTAATGATGTAAGCGTCAAAATATTCTTTTAAACCTTTAAAAATATTATCTTTCAGAATCATTTGACGCATTTGCTATTTACCTTGTCAACTAGGTAGTTTTTCTCTCATGCATGAAGAAAACAGTGTGACTCTACTTGTTGTAAATAGATTCTAAAAATTATTTGGAGTCCAGATGGAAATACAGAAATGTCTAACTGCCATAGCGCAAATGGATTCTATTTTTTGATAGTCACAAGACATGCAAGAGAGAAGCAAACAAAAATGCCCTTTCATTTCGTAAGACTATCCTCAGTTTCTTCCATCATAATAAGAAATCCCCTGGGGCCCAACTGATTGCAATTCAGCTCAGCAGAGGACATTGGACCAGGTTCTCTTCAAAAGCCCTCTCTTTCCATCTGCCCCATGAGAGGATGAAAGCCCATTCCGTGAGAAGCCTAGGCTTATTTCCTGCAAGAGCTACAGCCCTTAGTTTCATCCTTCTACTCCTCTTTAGCACTTGCCATCAATCAAATCAAACACAAGAGTATCAAGAACTACTGCATAGCTGAGTGTTGTGGCAGGCGCCTATAATCCCAGCTACTTGGGAGCTTGAGGCAAGAGGATCACTTGAGCCCCAGAGTTTGAGTTCGCTGTGAGCTATGACACCATGGCACTCTACCCAATGTGATAGAGTGAGACTCTGGGGGTGCTGAGAATTTGGGTAAAGAACCCAGTGATTTTTGCATTTTGAGCAGTGTTTTGAAATCCTACCCTAAGGAAAGCTGAAAAACTATTTGGAACACACACCTGACTCTGCTTGCTTATTTGAAAGTATCTGAAAAATTCTTCATATCCTCAGGAAGTATATTAAAAACAAATCTGTCTTTCCCAGTGAAGAATATTTGCCTGCACAGAATGTTAAAATCTCCTACTTAAATTTTTCTGCAAGGTTTCTTCGCCTTTGCTCATTCCCACATCACCCCCATCCTTTCCCCAAACCAGAGAGAAACATCACACAAGGTTCAGCCTCTTAAAAGCCAGATGAGCACATGGTCTCCATGGTCTTTGGTTTGGACTAACCCATTCATCTCTACCTGACAGAGAACTTCCTTTTTTCTGAATACCCTAAAATTAATGCGGCCCATTCCTATTCTGGAGTCAGGGAAGCCTATGTCCCAACCCAAGAGCAAAAAGGACCAGAGAGCTAAGAGGCTGCAACTTCCAGAAAATAGCTTATGTTGGCTTGGAATTTTATCTCCTTTTACTCAGCCTGGAGTCTCAGCAGTTTCAGAGCAGTAAAAGACCTCAGAAGCACATAACCCTATCCTGAGATGAGCCACCCTTGGAGAACCTCTCTCAGGTCCAGGAAGCTTGTTGTGAAAGGAGTGCTGTGCATACGGACCACCTGCTTTGGATTAGTTCCTACACAACTCCTAGACCCCTGAGAGCTTAAATTTCCAGCTATCTCAGTTCCAAGCTTATTCCTCATATGTTTTCTGTGGCCTCCCCCGCCCCATGTGCTCTTTGTCCTGCCCTGCTGGCTCTCAGCTTTTATGCTCTGCTTCCTGGATTTCACCCAGAATATTCCTTCAGAATCATCCTTTCAGCAGACTCTTAATCTGCCAGAAAGCCCACTGGGTTTATCCTAAAGTCCTCCATATCCCTAACTGACCGGGGCCCAGCCTCAGGGAATGGTTTCCAGAAAGTCTAATCTTTTTGTTGCATAAAGGAGAAAATTGAAGCCAAAAGTCCCATTCATGAGTGAGCAACATTTGAACCCAGAACCCTGGCTCCAAATCATGGGCTCAATCTTCTACATACATTTCAGAATAAATCAATAAAATTACCACTTTATCTTAGTTTGGTCTCCATTATTGGCTGCCTGCACTGTCATCACCCTGGCCTCCAAGTTCTGGCCTTTTTTTTTTTTTTCCTGACCTCAGTATCAGCTTCTGGCCCCTGATCCATTTGGAGTGGGTGGTCTGCACATACACACACACACACACACAGGAGAACTCTTCTGAAGTTGAAGATGCAAGGATAAGTAAAAGAGCCCTCACAATTCTCTTCAGGGGCAGGACATTTTTCAGGGAAGAATTGTTATACTAAAAGCTTGCTGAGAACACGGTAACAATCAAGCATAAAGCAGGGATTGAAAGTTAACATCTGGTCCTGGTCCTGTGAAAAGGAGGAGACAGAAACAAAAGGTTTTGTGTATTTTCTGAGTCAGGCATTGTGATCTATGCATTATACATACAGCTAGCTCCATATTTTGAGCCAAAGCCTTCAACTGCTCACTCCTAATGATTCAGATATGTCTAAAAATGTTTGGCAATCTACTGGGACAGACTGCAGGGGTTGAAATAGAAACTGCTAGCTGCCTACCCAAATCCATTGTCACTACCTCTCTCAGCAAAGAATACTTACATAGGGTGGGATCCAACAATGTGTCCAGTTGCAAGTCTTTTTCCAGCCACTCTCTTAGCTAAGTGTAACAATGAAATTAGGGCCTGCCAATGAATGAGGCACCTTTGCAGAGACTCCTTTACAAGGTCAGAATGCCCCCTTCTTTCCTCAGTGGTATTGCCTGCAACCCAGATCTGATGGCTTGGACGACCTCACTGGACATCTGAAGGGGCAGGGAACTTGTGGCCTTCTGATTTCAAGATTGTTCTTTTTTAAGCACCAAAAGAAGCAAAAAGCTTCATTTTTCTCTACTGCACCCCTGTTAATAAAAAGATCTGTTTTGTAAAATTTGGATTCGCTCAAAAGATCACATAAAGAACCTAGCCCATGGCTCGGCGCCTATAGCTCAACTGGCTAAGGCGCCAGCCACGTACACCTAAGGTGGCGGGTTCGAATCCCCAGCCCAGACCCACCAAACAACAATGACGGCTGCAACTAAAAAATAGCCGGGCGTTGTGGCGGGTGCCTGTGGTCCCAGCTACTTGGGAGGTGGAGGCAGGAGACTCACTTGAGCCCAGGAGTTGGAGGTTGCTGTGAGCTGTAATGCCACGGCACTCTACCCAGGGGGACAGCTTGAGGCTCTGTCTCAAAAAAAAAAACAAAACCATCTGGATGGGAACAAGGAAACTATTGGTTATTCCCAGTACAGCATGTGCATAGGAGCAAGGATGGCAACATTTAGTATTTATACATTTCAGTAATGCTTCAACTTCTTACCACAGATGTAGATTATTTTACAAGAATAAATTTTAAAGTGGCCTCATTCCCAGGCTGGGGGGAGGGGGTACCCTGTAGAAACTGCCCCCAGACCTTTCTCAATGGGGAAACGCTAGCTTTTTCCTAGAGGAAGCCTTTCCATGTGGAATTCATTAGCTCGACTTCTGCAACAGCACCTCCTGCCAGCCACCGTGGGGCACTTCATTAGTCCAGCCTTTCCTTCGTCCATTCAATAGCTATGCCCTGAACCAGGCCCTTTGCGAGGCCCCATGAAGCAAAGACAAGGCAGGCAGGCGCCTGCTTGCACGGAGCATGTGCGGGTCAGGGACACTCACCAAACATTGCCAGTCTGGGATGTCCTTATTGTATGTGCTCTGATAGAGATGGGACAAGGGCCAGGAAAGTGCAGACCAATAGGTCTGAGATTACTTCCCTGGGCAAATGACCTTTCAACTGGGAGCTAAAAGATGAGAAGCAGCACTGGCTAGGGGAGAGGTGTGGGAAGGAGACCAGTGATGCTTGGGCCGCGCACCGAGGCAGGAGCTGAGATGAGAAGGAAATGAGAGTGGACCCAGCCTACCGGGGCATCAGCGCCCAGAGGAAGGGCCAAGATGAGATACGAGCAGCAGGAAAGGGCCAGATCACACCGTGCTTTGCAGAATGTGAGATTTCAAACTTTACTCCAGGGACAGTTAAAAGTCGCGGAGACTTTTGTCCCCAGGGACTCCATTTGTTTTCTTATCTTTGTCCACCTCTACTTAGACACACTAGCTCCCAATTCAATGCCTGGCTATGAAGGGAAGCCACACCATGATCAACTGGGTGGCTGAACCAAGTCACCATGGAGAGAGAGGGAATGTGCAGGCACAGAACACGACCACCCAGCCACCTCGCTGTCCCCTCTGTCTCCCCCAGGCCAGCCCAGGCCTGTAAACTGAGAAGTATAAAACCCACACAGACAGAATGATTGGCAGCCAGAAGCAGAACTAAGCTATTTCTTTCACCATCACAGTCCTTCCAAAATGCTCCCAACTGGCATCCGATATCCTCATCCTGACCTATGAGACAACCCAACCAAATATGGTGACTCAGAAGGGGTAAGCATTTGCCACAGGCGGAATGACAAATCCCTGAGTGCTCCGGGAGTCGTGTCTTGGCCAGTTGTCAAAGGCAGACTCCCCCATCCCCTGCCTAAAATACGTATTTATAGGCTTAATTATGTGAATTTGCTTTTCTCTGAGTCAAAGAAAGTAGGTGTGGGGCATTTTTAATGCTGCACAAAAATGAAAGTGTACCGAAACCATCCTGACCTCAAACAGAATGTCAAAGCAGTTGGATTCCTGAGCGGCAACAGAATACTTTTTATAGAATGGGAAGTCAATTGAGAAATCATAAAAAATTAGAGTTGGGAAGGACCTCTGCGCTCATGAGGGTCAGGTCCCAGGGGCTGCTGTAGAATTGTTCCCTGCGGTGAAGGGTCTAATGTTTTGTCCACTCAGGTTTTAAATATCTCAACCAATCGCTCACCCCTAGGGACACCTCTCCGCAGGGCAATAGATCTTGCTGTCAGGGCCTTTTCCTGCTATTCAATCTCACTTTTCCTTTCCCCTGCTTCATCCCATTTGTCTTTGGCAATAATTTAGACAAGCGCGTGTTGACGTTTGAAAACAAAAAGCCCTGTCTTTGCCTTCAATTTCATTTTCCAGATCCCTCTACCTATGGAAACTTCATGATCTGCTAGGGAGAGAGGGAGGGAATAAGGGCAGGGGGCAAGCATGCAAGCCAATGTTGGTTCAAGATGAAGAAGCTGCCTCAAAGGGCTGAATCCCAAGGCCTGGAGCCCACAGGTGGATAGGACAGGAAGAGAGGACATTTTTGTGCAGATTCTACGGGACCTGATTCTTAAATGCAGAAGGGGCTAGTCACTGCGTTTTCTGGACAAGCCAGAGCTTAGCGGCCTCTTTCCGCGATGGATGAGACAGAAGGTGGCAGCAGAGCACCAGGCTCCGCGGGCCCTGCCGTCCTTCTGTATCAGGCAGCAGGACTCAACTATTCTGCACCCAAACTCTGTGAGCACAAAAAGGACCAGCCGGCTGGAATGCTGTGCTTAGGCCAAGAGTTGAACTCCAAACCAAAGCTCTGGCCCAGGCTTTTAAGCCAAATCCCCAAACAGGATTGTGTGAGCACAATCCATTTTCTCCCCAAGAACATCGTGCAGCCAGAATTTAATCCGAAAAATAACTTCAGTCCTAAACAGGGACTGTCTTGGTCCAAGCTGATCTAAACACATAAACTTGCCATCTCGTCTGGTATGGCATGCACAAATTCTCGTGTTTAAAGAAAATTGGGGGTTAATGCATGTTTTTTTAATCGTTATTCTTTCTAGCCCCAAGCTATTTATTTCTGAATTCGGCTCTGGTTTTCCTGTTTCCCTTTACGTGGTTTCGTACTTATTTGGTAGTGTCTGCATGGGGTCCTTCCAGAGCTGGGATCTACAGGGTAAGCGTTTCTGACTTGGATCTGGACTCCTGCTGAGGAACCAATTATATGTACTGCCCACCAGGGAGAGTGTGATATTTTTTATTACTTTCTAATTTCGGTCCTTGAAATGGCTTCAGTGATCAGAACATTTTTCTGCTTAAGAACCTAAAGGAGCCAGTGACATGATGCTTTTGATTTGCGTTTCATTTATAATGGCCCATACTCGCCAAATGTACTCCAAGGATTTCCCCGGGGCCTCAGATGCTTGAAGTGGGGGAAAGCAAGACAAAGAAAACAACAACAAAACTTTCTCGCTACTTTGCCTTATCGCACTGGGAAACTGCCAGCTACTTGGGGGAAAGTCTTTCTTTAAGAAGTCAATGAACTGAGAAAAAGTGGATAGAAGAATTAGAACAAAACAATTTCACTGGATTCTCAATCTATTTAAACTGCAATAGTAAATCAAAACCATGCCTCTTTCTCATTACCAACGGCCCGATAGCACAGCCTCCTAAACTCTCATTAAAGTGAAAGGGAAGAGTTGTGTTTCATTTCTAAATATGTTCACAGGAGCCTCCAACACAAGGTGCAAGAGGGGCTGCTTCTAAGTGCTGTTTGTTTTATGCCTTTGTCTTCTTTAAAGAGTTAGCACGAAACGGAAAGGCTTTCAACGGAGGTGGGGGGGGGGAATGCGGGTCCAAATAGGTTCTAATGAGAAAGAAGGAAATAAAAGTCAAATTCTCCCCAAATGTCTGAATTGCTATTTAAATATCTTTGCAGAAAGAGAGGATGCCTGAAAATGCAGACTGGCTCTTAGATAAAATGAGTTATACCAAATAGCAAAGAGCCCAGGAAAATACCTAAAAGCCCAAATATGAGCCGTTCCAAATCCTTTCCACTTGCCATGGGGGTCTTGGCTAAGATTTTTTTTTTTCTTTTCTGGCTAGAATCCTTAGCCAGGAGGTAATTCTGAATGTTTATCTGAAGTATCTCCCTGTTATTCTAGGGGGACGTTTCTCTGGAGCAAAAGCTGCCCTGAAAAGGGGGGCTTGTTTTAAATCCCATTAAATTATGCTGAGTGTTGTGAGTCTTTTACTAGTGAACAGTTAATTTCAGTGAGACTGACTTTAAGAAACCGACATTTATAATCATTTTTTGTGACAACTTTTATAAAATGTGATTTAAAAATCAACAGTTATAATTTCATAATAAGCCAGCTACCATATTTGCTATTATGAGATTCTGTTAAAATAATCCTTCCTACTTTTAAATAGAAATCATGAGAGCAAAAATGTTTATTTTTATTGTATATAGCCTCAAGTACCACTTTATCATAGGATTTAAGATTCGACAATTTAGCAGTCAGTATTTATTATCTAAAGAAAGGGTAAGTGTTTTTTCAGAATTCGTGTGAACTGAAAATCACAAACCCATCCATCTTCCTTCCTTCCTTCTCTTCTCCTCTCTTTCCTTCCTTCCCTCCTCTCTCCCTTCCTTCCTTCCTTCTGTTCATTTCAAAACCCAGCAACCGGATGTTGTTGGGCTTAAAGGGTCCATAAAAATTCAATATCATTTCAGGAGTAAATATTTGTAGACTGTTTAAAATGGCCAACTTCCTTGACAGGTCCTTAGGGAAAATACTCTATGTAACTTTGACTAAAAAGGGAATGTTCCAGATCAAAATAGAGTCTGAGTCTCTACTGACAAAGAGAATTGAACCAATTATGCAATAAATAGCAGCATAAACAAATGAATGAAGAAATACACAGATGAGCATACCGCAGACTCAGAATACTCTAAGCATCAGTTAACGGCGGCACTGGTACCTGGACCACTGTCTCAATTCCCCTGGTTACACAGAGGCTCTTGCCTATAACCAAGCAAGTGCTCGTTCTGCAACCTCTCGCCTCTTGCAAGAGACAACAGATTGTTAGCCTCTGGGAAGTAGCACTATTTCAATCAACCAATTGGGCATGTTGTGTTTTACAGTTTCTAAAATTAACACAGAATCCAAACAAAAACATGGCTGGTGTGGAACTATATACAGAGAGCACTGTCATCTGGTTGCTTCGAATCTGTTCATTATCAAAATTAGCTGCCTTGTTTGTCCTACTCCCATTTTTGAATGCACACCATTAATTAACCAACCTGTCATTATGTGCTGGTAATGACCAAGTTTTCCAGGATTCTTGTGTAAATACAGGAATTCATAGGAGTCCTGAAGCTGGAAGGTGACGGTGAAGGTCGGGGAGACTCAAAGGTCGGACTCAATATCCCTTCTAACTACCTTTGCTTTCTAAAGTGAAGACTGTATATGGAAACAATGCTGATTTATTCCCTTTGCATTGAACAAAGCTAAATTTTTCCAGGCTTCACTGAAGAATTTTCTTCACAATATCTGCATGAATTATGAAGCTGACTTCCAACCAGATGTCGAGAGCTCTGCCCTGCCTGTTCGCGGGGATGCATAGATGTTTAACTCATCACACCCCTCGAATTTGTCTCATTTTTCATTCCATTCTCATTTGGAGGTTAAAAAGGAATTGGGGTTTCTTTTTAAGTCGCTTTGATTTTACACAGTTTCAGTGAACAGATCCATGAAACTCCAAAGAGTATGTTGACAGATCTGAAGTGGGGGAGGAAGGAGAAGGGAACGGGGAGAAAGCAAAGCCAGTAATAAAAAACAAACAAAGAATATTTAGCAACACATTTTCCCAAAGAGACTTACAGCTGCCCCCCGAAACCGAAACCATTACTCACATGGAAGACCCTTCCTGGGGGTGTGGTATCTTGAGAAAACACATACCATGAAGGCCTTTGCAGGAAGCACAATGTTAAAAGACAGGAGCTGCAGAAGATTCTTAAAAGTCTGTGTTTTGCAGGCACCCGGCCTTTCCACTGGAACATTCTCATTACAAATTTCCTTTAGCATCCTTAACATATATAATTTTTCAAGGCAAAGAATGACTTTTTAAGGTCTCTATGTGCCCATAAAATTCTGCCTCAAAGATTTTATTAATAATCATAAAAACATCAGTATCCATCAGGATCACTTTGGAAAGGGAGAGGCAGTTGTTCCTAAAAGTGTGCTCAAATTACCTGAGACCAGGGGTAAAATGAAAAGGGGGTTAATGCAAGACTGATAAGTGGTCTACCTCCCCACACCGGCAAAGCCTCAGCCCCAAATGAACACAAGTCACACCTGCAGCCTGCACAGCTCCATGAGGACGGAAGGAAGGTTCCAGCCTCCACTGCAGCTGGCTGTGCATTTATCTGTGACATGGTCAGGAGGAATGAGGGCTGCCATCCTACATATTATTTTATGGAATGCATGTATATTTCTTGAGACTCTGAGAAGCCTAGAATGAAGTACTTAAAATGACTATTTGACTATTTCCCAGCCAGCTCTAAACATCAGCCAAACAGCCTTCACTTGTTGATTGTCAGTTCACAGCAATCAAAGTAGCAAACAGTGAAATGATCCCTACAAAGGGATTTGTAGGGTGGTCTTCTTGGCTCACCTTCCAGAGGAGGCTGCCTGTGTGATCACGATCCTTCTTCCCCTGTGCCTTCCCTTTTTCTGTTCACATTGTACCTCAAATCTTGCAGTCAGGAAATACTTTGAACAGGGAAATGTAAAACCTTTAATGACCAAAAATATTAAGGGATCTCAAGAGATGGGGTGTATTGCACAATGCAATCATCCCACCACTAGGAGAGTTATGGATCAGGCCATCCAGGGATATCATAATCCACTAGTATGGAGACAGCATGGGGTGGCTTCAAGGGCTTGGCCCTAGAGCCCAAGAGGTTGAACTCTCTGTGAGCTCTGGTGTTTCCAGTTACTCAGTTTCTGTGCCTCAGTTTCTTCCTGCGCAAAAATTAGGATGGTAATTCTTCAGTGGCTATTGGGCTTCCAAACATCCCTGCCCGAAAACACAGTGCCTCGTATCTAGTGGGATATGCCACTGACTCCTCATAATCACAACCAGGAAGTGTTTGGTGACTTCTTGCTGTAATAAGAATGATTCCCTAAACTGCCAGACATCATTACAAACTGGAGAAGTTACAGAAATACACATTCCCAGGCAGTTTCAAAGGTGAGAACTAGAATCTTCCCCCGGGTAAAACCAAACATAGGAAACTTGACCTAGGACCACAGACCAATGCACCGCCCTATTTCTACAGAGGATGATGAAGCAGCAATGAATGCAACCCCTGTCTCCAAGGAGCTGATGGTCTGGATGTGAAGACCAACACACAGGCTGCAGGCACACACTTTCCGAGAGCAAAGTTGAGCATCTTGTGTGGCATTATCAGTATGCTCTGAAGGAGTTCAGACAAAGGAGCCTCCTGTTAACTGGAGTACCCCAGAAGGACCCAAGAATATCGTAAATTCTGTGATGGTCTTTTATGGCAGAGATTCTCAAAAACTGATCACTAAACTTGGTGTGCATGTGCACATCTATTTTTGGTCGGGGGAGTTTAGTTTTAATTACCTTCTCAAAGTGGTCCATGACCTTCAAAAACTTAAGACTGTAATTTTAGTGGTAGACACTATGGAGCACTACCACATGCCAGGTTTGCCAAACACTTTACTTACATGATCTCGAGAAATCCCCACAGCATCCATGTCAGGTAAGGGCCATGGTTATCTCCATTTCATAAATGAGGAACAGAGGCCCAAAGGCAGTTGCTCATAGTTACCTAGCTAATGAGTGGCAGAGCCAATTCTTAGCCTAGCTCCAGGACTCCTGCTCTTACCAAGTCCACTTTGATCCAATATACTTCATTTGGACACTTGCTCCACTTGTAGAACCATCTGAATCTTATGGCTCAGTCTTAGTAGAGAAAAGTATGGTCTCTCACTCTTGCAGACAAGAAGCTGCTCTTACCCCCCATATCCCAGCCTTGAGAATCAACCCTCTCTTAGTAAACTGAGCCAGACTGGGCATGCTCCTATCCTTGATTTGGAATCCATCCATCTTTCCATAGGCAGAGAGACTTGGGGGTTGTGATGAGGGTGAGAAGAAAAGAGGATGGTAGAGAGAAGGGCTGTTTTCAACAACCCAGCCTCAAGAAAATAGGACCAAACACAGGACTTTACAAGTACCTTTTCATCTGAGAAAGGAGAGGACTGAGGGAGTTTGGGAGGAGATATGTCATGGTGTGCCACCAATGTTCTTGACTCAGATTAAACCAATTCTTCTTCCTTTTTTTAAAAAACCAATTCTTTTTGACTTAGTTTAGGCCAGGGTTCTCAGTCTTACCATTACTGACAGTTGGGGTCCAATAATTCTTTGTGTGGGGGCTTCCCTATACATTGCAGGATGTTTAGCAACATTCCCAGCTTCTACCCAACAGATGTCAATGGCATTCCTAATTGTGATGAACAAAAATGTCCCCAGATACTACAGAATATTCCTGAGAGGCAAAATCATCCTGCTTTGAGAACAACTGGCTTAAACTAAATGAAATAGATTCTTGAAAATCGCACGATACTTTTCCCATGCAAAAGTTTCCATGTTGCCCTGTGTCCCTTGAGCCAGGACCAAAGGTGAAGTAAGCAAATATGTTTGATAAGCATTTGCTGTTCAAGCCAGATTGTACGGCAATGTTTTCCCCCAAAAGCTGTTCCATAGAATATGTCCTTACAAATTTCTCATTCCTGATACTTTCTTCATTACTTTATTCTGAACATCAAGGAAGTGTTTAGGGAAAGACATCAATCTGAAGAGTGTCCAGGAATGATAGTTGGTAGGAGTGATGAGGTGGCCACGGACTTGCAGACATCATCTGATAATATCAGGGGGAAAAATGAGAGGAAAAAATATTTAACACAGATTTGGTTGTTATTTCTGAAGATATGACTTCATCATTGAATATGCTAGAGGTATTTCAAGTGAGAGCTGTAAAGTCACTTTTTTAAAAAGTATATTGTAAATTATGACCTTGTGGAGATCATAAATATCCATCCAGAAGACAAATGGAAAAAACCTCCTGAGGCTTTGAATAAAATTTTCAGTGACAGCATCTTACATGATCCAAAATGCTATGTCTTGAACAATTTTGAAGTGAAACTGATGTCAGATAGAGAACTGAGTTATAATCCAAAAATGGCTTCAGTGATGATGAAGATAGTTGACTGAGGTCTATGGAAAGAGTGTGAATATCGTGATTTCATGGCCCAAACTTAATCTTTTAAAGATCAGGGGAAAATATATTTCTAAATATTTATACTATTTTACATAATATGTGATATAGGAAAATAAATGGATACATTTAGCATGGAAGTAGACATCTTACATTAGTTCATAGATGTTTGCATATTCCAATTGGCTTTCTCTTTGGAAAATCAGACACTGCCTTATATCTGGGTCTATCTCACATTGGGGCATATAGACAATCTAAGCACCCAGTGTTGTCAAGAGTCTGTGCAAGTCACATGGAGCACATGCTTCCAGCCTATGGAGAGTTTGCATTCTCTGTGGAAACATAAAACGTAAGTAGGAGAAGCAGCTTCCACATAATTCAGTGTAATTTGGCCCCAAAGGAGGAGACAGGATGATCTTTGAGGGATGTTTTCAGATGAGCTTCTTGGAGCTCAAGTCAGATGTGTCAGCTCCTACTGAAAGATTAAAGACCTCCCCACCATGGGTCCCAGGTCGCAGGGCCCACGTGGACTGGGCATCGCCTGACTGCCATGCTCCTTTTTAGCTTCAACTCTTCTTGTGTTGATCTGCTGGCCTTGACTCTGCCCTGGACACCACCTCCCATCTCCAGCTCTGATTCCTCTTCTCCCCACCCCCGACTGTACCTGGCTTTTGCACTTCCTCTTCTCTCTGTCTCTCTTTGCAAATTGTCCTCTCTCCTCTTCTCTAGAAAACTTCTACCCATTCTTCAGGCTTTATCTCAATCCTTACTTCTCCTGGGAAGCCTCTCTGGATCCCCAGTTTTGGGTAGATTCCTTTGCTTTCAGCTCTCACAAAACTGTAGTTCTTTTCTTCAAAGTATTTCTTTCCATTAAATCTCACAGGCCTGTCGATGTCATTGTTGACTGATGGTGTGTCTTTCCTTTTCTGGTCTAAGCCCAGTGAGAGAAGAGCTCTAATCCTTTTCAACTCATCTCAGTATCCCCAGGACCTGGCCCAAAGTAGAGACTCAATAAATAGTCATTGAGTGAATCGATGATGAATTGAATGCATATTTGCTACAACTTTTAGCCTTAGGCTTATTATTACCACCATTATTATATAATGAAGCTAAGATCTAATGGCATTAGACAAGCACTAATGTGTATTACTTAATTTAATCCTCAAAATCCTATCATGTAGGTTCCATTGTTATTATTACTCTCATTATTTTATAGGAAGATACTGGGGCTCAGAAGAGAAGTTAAGTAACTTGGTCAAGGTCACAGGCCCAGCTAGTGTACACAGGAGCAGGGATCTGATCCCTGCTCTGAATCTCTGCTCTGTCTGACTCCAGAGTGCTACCACTATTATTATATCATCTCATCTCATCTTAATTATCTCACCAATTATATTCATTTGGGGTCTACCCAGATGACCTGGCATGAGATCTAATGTACCTAAGAAGCTCTTGGCTATGGCTCTCATCTCTGCCCTCTGACATTACTCTAAGCTGGTTCTCTACCTAATGATGTTCTGGTTTGTGGAGTCAGTCTCCTTATTTGTAAGCATACTACATATATCCTTGTTATATTACTCCCTTATTGAGACTGGATTAGGAGGTCCCAGAGGCAGGAAATACATTGTATGGTTCTGTGTGACCCATGAAATCTGGCACCTTGTGGGGACTCACCTATTCCTACTTTATTGGTTGATGACATTACAAGGTTTTCCTCTGTACTCACAGTATAGGATTGAAACACAAACCAGAGCTAAATCTTGTATACCTTTGATGCCTTCTCCAGAATTTAATCAACATCTTGTCTCTAATGGAAGCAGAATACTTAACTTAAAAATCTTGTGGACTCCACTCAACCCATCAGCAAAAGCAAGTATTTCTTGAGGACCAGTTGCTGGCCACATCCTCCATCTCCCTTGGCCAAAGAGACATAGCCTCTTCTCTCCTCTGCCCTGGGTATCTAAGCAGCTTATTTAAGTCACTCAGACTCAGATCACTGGCTGATTCTGTGGGGAACCCCTTCTTCATTAGCACCACTAAAGGCCCGAGTCACCACAACACATTAGCCTTTCAATTTATCTCTCAGATGCCTCCCTAGGACATAAGGGAAGCCCAGCAACAAGGCATCTGTGGAACTATAGAGATTTTACATGAGATCAAAACAGCAGCAGAACTTTTTAATTGTGAAACAATGGATCAAGAGGAGAAGAATCAAATAAGAAGTGGTAAATATTCAATAAAGAGCATGATTAGAGTTCTCAGACAGGAATACCCACAGCTATCTTTACACCAACTTGAATCAGGCAGAAGCTCTAAAGTCGAGGATAAAATGAAATAATGGATGCATTATTTCTAGTGGGACTTGCATTGCTATTTGGCCTAATTATTTGTGATATTTCACCCATTGTAAGAGAAGCTTCTTCAGAGGAAATAAATAATAATTTGTCTCCTTGAGAACAAAGAACAAAGAATTCTGGTGCTCTCCAGAAGCTCTCTATCATTAGCAGGAGAAAGAATCTGTCCATTAGCAAGAAATCTCCCCCAGAAGTCATGAATATCTCCCCCAAATAATTCCTCGATGAACTTCAAACACCTAAAAAAGCATGATGCAACATGCAGTAGGCCTTGTTGCAAAGGTGAGAGCAAAGATGTAGTTTAGGGGCCGTACAGGCCAAAGAAGTGTTCCCTCCAACTTTGCTCTACAGTGTCTGGAGGCCAGGTGCTGTGGCTCATGCCTGTAATCCTAGCATTCTGGGAAGCCAAGGTGGGTGGATTAGTTGAGCTCAAAGTTCAAGACCAGCCTGCATAAGTGCAAGACCCCATCTCTACGAAAAATAGAAAACAAACAACAACAAAAAAGAAAACCTAGCCAGGCACAGTGGCTGGTGACTGAAGTCCCAGCTACTGGGGAGGCTGAGGCAAGAGGATTGCTCCAGCCCAAGACTTTGAGGTTGCTGTGAGCTATGATACCATAGCACTTGACCGAGGGTGACAGAGTGAGACTATTTCAAAAAAATAAAAGTAAAAAAAAAAATATATATATAGTGGTATGTGTGTGTACATGTATTTATCATGAAAGGGGAAAAGACAGAATATTCTCAGGTTTGCTTCTCCACATGCTCTCTAGTAGAAAGGACAGCTTTGGCTGAGAATGAGAGAAAGCCCCAAATAATAAAGGCACAAGCAAGGCGGAGGTTTATTTCTCTGTCACAGAGAGGTCTACCTAAGCAGCTTAGGGCTGAAACAGTGGCCCACAACCAGTGAGATCTTAGAGTCTCTCAATATTTTCCTTTGCCCTCCCCCATGCATGGCTTACTTGGTGTCCCACAGTTACAGATGGCTGCTTCATCCCTAAACATGGTATCCACATTGCAGAAAAGGGAGGTAGACGTGCTGGCTCCTCCTCATAAAGACCCCTCCCTGGAAGCAGCAGGTAGTAAGTTCCACTTATGCTTACAGCTCTTGGGAAGAGCTGAGGCACCAGACCTTACCAACTGTGAGGGGAGCTGGAAATGCGGTCATTATTTGGGGAGGCTATGTACTAAAACAAGTCAAAGGCCTCTGTTGCTCTACAGGAAGGAAAAATGAGATACTAGTGAACAGCTGGAGTCTACACAACATTCTTCAGTGTTCTATAGCTTTGGGAGTTTCTTCCCAGGCCACACCTTTCCAGCCACAAGTTGAGGTCCTAGTGGGGACCCAGACTGACCTCAGTGCATTGGACCAAGACTTTACAGAACATTCAAGCTAGATCGATTGTATTTTCTGTCCAAGGAATCTGGAATTAGGATATGGTAGTTGTCACTGGTTTCTCCGAGTAGAACCATCTTGGATGCCACAGAGTCACCATCTTCCACCAAGTTTTTCTGGAAGCAGAGAACTGGTCTACAGAACCCCAGAGAGACACAGGCAGAGATGTGGGAGACTGGACCAGGGGAAGACACCCTGGGCCCTGAGACCTTACTGGTTCTAGGGCTCAGCTTCATATCCTTCCCTTGGGATGCATAAAAACCCCGTGTCTTTAGAAAAGACCTTCATTTTTGGCTTAAGCTATTTTAAGTGGGTTTCTTTTCCTTTCAACCAGAAGAACCTCGCCCGTGATGTCACTCTGGGTCTGCCCAGGTGATAGCAGGGAAGGCAGGGGAGAAAAGCACATCTCTCTTCCTCAAGATTGTGCCCTGTTGGGCTAAGAAATCTATCACACTGGTTCACTTTGAGTCTAAATTATTCTCCTTCCCTTCACTAGACAGCAGACTACCTGGAGACACCACCTAGTGCTATGAAGCAGCACAAAGGCGGAACGGCTGTTACAAATAGTAGAGCACAAGACAGGGGCTGGTGGGGCCACCCCTGAGGGTAACTGTCTATTTGCCTTAGGTGGAAGGCCAGAATTGGGAACCCCGAATATTTTCACTTGCATGATAGTGAACAAATCTTGTCTTCACAATCACGTCTCCTACAGAAACAAGTCCATGTGGGCCTGAGGGCTGCACGTTACAGCTGAAGCTGGGGGTGCTTCTGTGTGTCTTTCCAACACTTACCACCTGGAAAAGCCTCTGGAGGTCTCTGTCAGATTAACAACTTGTCGAAACCTTCCCAAGTAGAATCATCTCTGGGCCTCTGTTTTGTCTTTTGAAAACGAAGGAGTGATATTAGAACTCAAAGAAGAGGTTGCGTGAATGCCCACTCACAGAGAGTATAGTGTCATCTGGCAGTTTTTGAAGATAGAAGGACAGAGTTCAAATGTTAGCTCTGCCACTTATTAGCTGCCTATAACCGGGAAACACACCTCTAATCTTAAACTCCAGACTCTAACCTGTCAATGAGGACCAGTGGGGGCACCTACCTGGTGGGAGTCTCCTGAGGGTTCCAGACACACGGCAGGTGTGCAGTGAGTATTAGTCATTTGGGTCTCCATCGCGCACACCCACCTCTATCACATATGGCACACTCAGACTGACTTGCCATCCTTGATAAATGTTGCTTTTCTTAATTAACTCTGTGTGAGGGAAAGCAAAAGGATGGAAGGTGTGGGAGTGAGGGTGCCAGAGATGTGAAAAATTCCTGAGTTATTTTCCAAATAATCTGGCTTGGCAAGAAAAGGCGGGGTGGGGGGGCAGCAGGAGAGAGGGAGAATACCTTACTAAGCACATGTCCTATTAATTTTCAAACTCAGGGTCTATTTCAATATAATCAACATATTGCTTATTGTCTTTCCCTTAACCTATCAAAGTATTATTTGAAAATAATTATTTGATGTCCAATAAACAGTCTCTCCTATTGAATTTTATTTGTGCCCCCCTGTGTTATTTGTACCTAAAAGGTGAAGCCTCAAGGTGCCTCTCTTCCACAGGCCTGGGCAGCTAAACCCACAGCTGTCTCCTCTCCACTAAGGATGATTGGGCTGGGTGGTTATCTGATCAAGGTGACCATCCACTCTTCCGAGTGCAGCATGGCTCAGAGATGAGCTTAGCCTGTCTCTCTTACAGGAATCTGAGCAAAGCAACACAGAATGAAGGTGCTGGTGAGCAGCTGGAGCTCCAGGGCCCTGCACAAGACAGGTTAGGCCTTTGTGGGCTGTTTTAGGATATTCCTCTACAAGAAGACCCTTGAGTCTATTGACAGGTGGTCCCAAGCAATGGTTGAGAGAGATAGAAAAGGGAACAAGCTAGTCCAGCACATTTCCCCAGTGGGAAACCTTGCTGGGGACTCTGAGAGCCAGAGTAGTATACATGCCTCAGTTATCTTGGCCAAGAGGTGGGAGAGGTAGGTATGGATCCCCTAACTGCTGGCAGGTATCAGTTGAAAACTGCTTACAGGGGTGTTGAGTCCCTTGTACTTCTGGCCTGCTTTGGAAGCAAGCCCTCAGCAAAGAGTCATAGGTGCTGGCAGTTGTGCCCAGGAGTGACAAGTGCTGAAGGCATTTGCGTAGGGCACTGACAGCATCACTACGTGGGCTTACATGCAAGCAGAAGCCATGATAGAGAGATGGTATAACATAACATGGATGACAGAAAACAGATGGAGGAGGGGGAGAGAGAGAAAGAGAGAGAGAAACCTTGGTTCCTTTCCTACTTCAAACCTAACGGTTCAACATTTTCTAGATTCCCATGAAAACTCTGCATCATTACAACCCCTGCCACTCCCATGCTGGTTTGAATGGACTTCTGTTTCTTGTTCAGAAAAGAAGGACATTCTTTTCCTTATACCACCAGCAGTCACAGAGATGCAGAATCTCAGAGAAGATATCCTAACTTCTCCTTCATCCCAACACATCAGTATGGGTTATTTTGGTTGCAAGCAACGGAAACTAACATTGGTGAACTTAAACAACAACAAAAGTGAATCTCCTAGAAGTGTTTGAGGCATGCAGGGATGGAAAGGAAAGCCACAGCACTCAGCAAGGGACAAAGAGAAGCCAGACATAAGGTCTTGAGGGCAGGAACTTGATCTTCTCACCTGGGTATTGCTGTCATAAAGAAGGGTTCCTTCATCTTTGCCATCTAGTCAAAACTCAGAGGCGAGGGCCTCGCTAGCCAGCTTAGCTCTTACAATCACTGCCTCACTATGCTGGGCAGTAAAAGTACCTATAGAAAGCTCCTCCCAGGGAGCGAGAATTCCTAGAAGAAATGCTGTTAGGAAGGGGGAAGGGGTGCAGGGTGGAGGGAATGCACACACACACGTGCACACATACACCCAGGCACGCACGCATACTATACTTACAGCATTGAGGAAACCCACCATGTAATGAAGGGATCAGAGATGATAACACCATATGAGAAGTGCTATCAGGGAGGCATATACATCCAAAGAACTCCAGGTACTCCAGGAAAAGAGTAACTGGGGCCAAGAGGAAAGTAGAAAATATTGCTGAGATCCAACTCAACAATGCATAATTACTCCTAGCCAGCCATTGTGCCCACTGTGACATCTAAGCAGAGTCTGGGAAGCTGGAAAAGAGCTCTTGTGGAACCTAAGACTGAATGAGGGCATCACAGGCAGAAAGGACAGCATGTGTGAAATCACGGAGATGTGAAACAGCAAAGGCGTGAACCACGGGCCGCAGGAGAGATCCAGGGGGTGGGAGGAGGAAAGAATGGGAACAGGAATGATCTTGGGTCATGAAGTCAGGATAAGTTTTCATTCCAAATTTGGGAGACTGGCTTTATTCTAAAAGTAGAGGTCAGATATTAGAATACTGCAGGTGTTGTGAGACCGAGCTCTAGAGAGATCCATCTGGTGGTCTGTGGTGGATGAATCCTCTGATGGACCTTGAGTACACTGTGGGAGGGGCAGTGATGCTGGGGCCCGCGGTGGATTAGTTGCCTTGAGCACTGTTCATTCCAAGGGTGATGATATGAGAGCTGATCTAGCTCAGGACTTATAGATGAAGCAATGACAATTGTAGCAGATATCTGGAGGGTAGAATTAGCAGAAATTGGCCATTGGCTTTGGGGATTAGAGAGAAGAGATAATATTAATAGAGAAAGCTCATGTGTTGACAATATTCAACAGGAATCATAAGGCTTCTCCTGGCCTCCTATGGTGGAAATGAGAAGGGCTAGTCCATTACTTCTACCAGAAATACAGTGTCTATCCCTGGAACTCCCATATGGTTCTCAGAGCTTAGCCAAAAAGGAAAGTGTGCTGGGAAGGGTATCAAGGAGAGCAAGGAATAGAATAGGATCCAATTGTCCCCACAGGGTTGACTGTGGAGGTCATGGCCCCTTGCCCTGCTCTCCAAACTTTCAACTTTCCCTTCAAGACCTTCCTCAAACTGATGCCAATTTGATGCATCAACTTTATGTCCCACTTCTTCCCTGTACACATATCGTACTCCAAGCTAGACTTACTGCTTTCCCCTCTATATCTTTACTCAACCCACTCCAACCATTCAGGACGCCTTTCACATCCTCCACATTCCAATACCACCTTCCTCTAACACAAAGTCAGGCAGTTTAGGAAGCAGGAAGGAGGAAACAAGAAACAGGAAGCAGGAAGCAGAAGGTGAGAAAAACAGTAAGTAGCACAGGTTGGGCTAGGGATTCAAAGTGTAAGGAGAGAGAAACTGACCTGCCTTCTGCCTGGCCCTGTTTCTACAACAGGATAGCTAGAGGAAGGAGCCCATTCCCTCAGGTTCCATGTGGAAAATGAGCACCAGACTCATACCATTGCCAAAATTTCACATAATGGCAAAAGAAGGAAACGGTAATTTTCTATAAGGAACTTAGGATGCTGAATGTAACAAGAAACCAAATAGCTCCTGCAGTGGGGGATGGGCTAGAGAGGTTTGATCCAACCAGAGGACTTTGGGGTGGGACGGTAGTGGCCACCTTGTCTGTGTCCTGCTGTAAAGCAGTACATGAGGGCAGTGTTATAGATTGTTTGAGGCCCCTTTCCGGGCGGCAGTGGAGTCTGAGGGGGAGCTTTTATCTTTTTTTTTCTTTTTAGACGGAGCCTCAAGCTATCCCCCTGGGTAGAGTGCCATGGCATCACAGCTCACAGCAACCTCCAACTCCTGGGCTCAAGTGAGTCTCCTGCCTCAGCCTCCCAAGTAGCGGGGACTACAGGCGCCCACCACAATGCCCGGCCATTTTTTGGCTGCAGCCATCATTGTTGTTTGGTGGGTCCGGGCTGGGGATTCGAACCCACCACCTTAGGTGTATGTGGCAGGCGCCTTAGCTGCTTGAGCCACAGGCACCGAGCCGGGAGCTCTTTCTTGCCTGTGTTTCCAGGCTTGCTGAGGGCAATAGATTTGAACACTGATACTGATTGGGATCTTTCATCAGGAGATCACACAGATGGCTTTTTCCTTCCTAGGACAGAATATTCAGAGTAAGAGGGAAGAGGAATTGAATATAGAAGGAAAGGTCAGAGGGTTCAGTTGTCTTTTCCTATCTTGTTCTGGGGCTTAAGGGGAGGACCTCAGTCTTCACCTGTGTTAATAAGCAGGCACAATCACTTCCTGATCTACCAGCTGGCGAGAATAAAAATAAGTCACATTTGTAAACATGATCAAAAATATTGCCCCAATAGCCACTGCTATCACTGTCAGAAGGACTCCATTAACTGCTACCCAAACTGGTGTGTGATTATATCATATTTAACCCCTCCCTACAGTTCTCTTGCAAAGCATATACAGATATAAATAGATCATGGACAGTTTTGTACAACCATTGTTCTTGGGTTTCAGCTGAGAAGTGTCCAGCCCTCCATGTGTCCCCCTGGGGGCACAATCTGTCAGGAGCAGGGTAGAGAGTTTTATCATCCTTCCCATAGAGAACGAGTTTTCCTCAGGCCTCTCCCAAGCCAAGTAAACAGTGGGAGGGAAATGCTGACTCAGCATTGCAGTTTCTGTGGGGACACGTGCCAAGTCAATATGGATCAGGGACTCAGGAGAGTTTGTAAACCAATGATGCAAATGCAAAAACAGTAAGTTGGGCATGAAGCCTGCTATGTGAATACCATGTCCACTGTTATGAGCTACCTTGCCATGAAAATCTGTTGGGAAACCAAAAATCACTCTCCTAACTTGGAGATTTTTAATCCTTGAGTTTGAAATCAACCAGAGGCCAGTGGAGGTTTGTTCCAACTTGTACTTGAATATTAATTGCAGTCCTTTATCTCACACTCTCCCCCATGTAGCCACCATCTCTATTCTAATTCCTTGGCATGGATTTGGATAGCCTGGGTGGAAACAGTTGTTTCTAAACAGATTGGAACTCTTTCCAAATTGTACAAGCTCATCTCCCTCCCAACTCCAGCCCACCTTTCTAGTTGCAGCAGTTATAAGGGAGGGATTTGTGATAGGGAGGATTTCTGATAGCAATGAAAAGTCATAAGGCGGTAAATACTTAATATATAGGCAGACCCAGGAGGAAAGTTCTCTTGGCCTAAAAAGTGAATAATAATTTTGCTTTGTAAGAGGAAGGAATGCCATGAGCAGTTATGTGCTCTACCCCTCTGGTCCTGTTCAACCCTTGCTTAGATCAGACTGCTGTTCCCATGTGAAGGGGTGAGTGGTGGGGACTCATCTGCAAGCTCAGGGCTCAGAGATTCAGGACAAGGGGTGTACTTTGGTGGCTGGGAGGATATGGGGGAGCAGGCTGACTACACACACTTCTCAATGTAGGGGTATGGCATGCTAATATCCCACCAGGGACAAAAGACTGTGACAAGTCCATCAAAAGTCAATAAAACCAGCCATAGATAGTGCCCTATACAGCACAGTATTGGCACAATACTTGGGGCACCTACCTCTCCTGGAATAATGTTGTCTGGAATCAAACCCACCTTCTCCTTCATCCTCAACTTTATAATGGAGCTGATACTAGCACCTACCTCATAGGGTTCTTTGAAGAATGACTAATATATGTTAAATACTAAGCATCTGGCACTAAATAAGTGTTCAATAAACATTAGTTGCTTCTATTTGCTCTGAGGCAGTATAAGAATTGCAAAATTTCACTCCTGAAAGTAAATTAAAACAGAAGATGACTCAGGACCTGTGTTATGAAGAGACCCACCAGCACCAAGTCTCATTTACCCTTGTTTCTCTTCTCCCCTGCATACCTTTGCTCCATCTAAGCCATTTTCTGGCTATGTAAAGTCAGATCAGCTTCCCCCAAGACTTAACTCATCCAAAAGGTTCAACAGGAAGATCATGTATGACAATAGCCCATGGATATATTAAATATAAATGAAAGGAGATGTTTCACTACTCGATACCCACCATTTAATGAGGTTTAATATATGTCCAGCACTTTTCTGCATATTACCTCATTTCATCCTTTAAAATTTTGGTAGGATTAGTATTATTATTCCTACTTGACAAAAGAAAGAGAGAGAGAAGGGAAAAGAGAAAGGAAAGATAAAAGAAAGGGAAGGAAGAAAAGGAGAGGAGGGGAGGGGGGAGAAGGGAGGAGAGAAGAGGAGAGGGAAGAAGAGGAGAGGAGATGGGGAGGAGAGGGGTGGGAAGGAGAGGAGAGGAGAGGGGAGGAGAAGTGAAGGGAGGAGAGGTGAGGAGGGGAGGAGAAGTGAGGGGAGGAGAGGAGAGGAAAGGAGAAGGCTGTATTTGGCTTGTGTCTTTTTGTTGTTGTTGTTGCTGTAGCTTTGTTTTTATTTTTTTAGGCCTTCATAAACCCTAAGTCACACTAAATACTAATTCATTCAAAGAAAACTGCAGAGAAACAAGTTTTCCTTCTACTGAAAGAGCTAACTCAACGGGCACTTCTTCTCGGTAAGCATTCTCTGACTCTCCTTGAAGACATAGCTTCTCCCTCCTTCCTACTCCCCTGTGTTTTTTCCCATGCTTTCCAGGTTGATGATGATGATGAGGTCATTTGTTAACCTCTCTGGGAAGGACTGTGAACTCTTCTTCAAGAGCATCCCTAGCTCCTGGACACCACATGGTACAGGAAAGGTGCTCAATATTGAATTGAATGAAGAGGATGTTCTGTTATTTTATGGATGTCCTGCCTCCAAAAAAAACATGACTTTGTTTCAAGCCTTCTTGCAATGAATGGAATATTTATGCCCCCCCCTCCAAGATTCACTTGTTACAATTCTAGCCCCTGATGTGATGGTATTAGGAGACGGGACCTTTGAGAGGTGATTAAGTCATGAGGGTGGGGCCATCATGGTTGAGATTAGTGTCCTTACAAAAGAGGTCCAAGAGAGACACCTCACCTCTTCTATCATGTTAGGATACAGCCAGAAGGTATCATCTATGAACCAGAACACGGGGCTTTACAAGAAGATGAATATGCCCACACCTTGCTCTTGAACTTTCCAGGCTCCAGAGCTCTGAGAAATAAATTTCTGTTCTTTAAAATCTACTCAGTTTCTACTTTTAGAAAGAATCACTTGTACCCTTGTAAGATAAAAAAGAAAAAGGGGGGAAAAAAAGAAAAAAAAATCTACTCAGTTTGTGGTATTTTTCTATAGCAGCCTAAATGGACTAAGCCTTTTTTTTTGGGGGGGGGGCTTCCTTTACTTGAATCTTTAAAGAAGAGATAGCTAGCTCCTTTGTGAGCAAGGAGTCTGTCACCAAGGCGGGGAGAAATTGGAGAAAGTAAAGATGAGAACAATGATGCCCATCCAGATGGTGAGAAGTTAGAGAAAGGAAGGAAGAGGACAATGATGCCCACTACCATTCAACATGGCTCTGGGGATGAGGTCCTAGTGTATGCTGATAGACAAGGAAAAGAAGTGGATTGGAAAAGAAGAGACAAATTATAATTTTCAGATGTTACGATTTTATGATTGCCCACATTACAAAATCCAAAAAATATGCAAGCAATTAAAACTAATAAGGGTCTGTGGCAAGATTAAATTAAAAAAAAATCAATCTCCTAGAATCAGAAGAGGGAGAAGATGACAAAGTAAGAAAATAAAAAAAGAAGGATATACAATGTGTTTCTAGTCAAATACCTCATTTGGGGGAGAACAGAGAGGGACATGAATCAACTTACCACAGGGAAGACCTTCCCAACCAGGAAGAAGTATGTGGAGGCCTTCAAGCTGAGTTGGCACAGAGAGTAGGGGGCATATAATTACATGAGGATTGAACTAGATATCCTTTCTGATTTCCTCCAATCCTGAGACCAGCTCAGCATAAAACACTCTGGCATATTCAAAAGGAAGAACATATATAATCATTGCTTGTCTGGGGAGTATTGTAGGTAGCCCCTAAGATGGTCCCCAATGAGCCCAGCCTCCTGGTTTTCACACTCTTGTGCAAATTCCTCCTCTTGAGCATGGATTGGACTTACTGACTTGTCCTTAACAAATGGAATACCACAGAAGTGGAAGATGTCACTCCCAAAGTTAGGTCATAAAAAGACTGTCACTTCCCTCTTTGGTGCCCTCTGTCATTTGTGCAGCTAGCACCAAAATCAGCTACCTGTCAGGTTACAAGTTGTCCTATGGAGAAATCCACATGGCAAGACTGAGGGAGGTTCTGGCTAATACCCAGCAAGGAACTGAAGCATTGAGTCCAACAGCCATGGGAAATGGAATCCAGTCAATAACCATGTAATTGAGCTTAGAAGTACAACCTCCCCAGTCAGGCCTTCAGATGAAGTGCAGCCCAGACAGACACCTTGACCCCAACTTCATGAGAGCCCATAATCCTAGAGTACCTCACTCCACTGCATCCAGATTCCTGACCCACAGAGGTTTAAGCTGCTGAGGTTTGAGATCATTTGTTATGTAGCAGTAGATAATGAATACAAGCATCTTTTCATCTGTAGCTCATATCTTGAACCTGTGCTTCTAGTCAGTAGCCTATGATTTTTATAGGTAATTCTAAAATTTTTCTTCTTATGATAGTCATATGTCTTTGAATTCTTGTGCCTTACCCTACCTTAGTATCTAAATTGTGTAGGAGTAGGAGGAGGGTGCTACAGATTCTGACTTAACCTTGAGGGATTTATACTTATCATGAGTTGATCCCCCGGAAAACTAGCTGCAGCTAACACGTTCCCACTTGCATGTTCTCCAGCCACATAGATAGAACCATTAAAAACACCAAACCGCATACCACTTGAAATTAACTGTGACTCCGGGATAGGACTGATAGGGGAGACTCATGTCCATGCTTTCACTATGGTTTTAATGCTCACCATCATTCTCCCCAGCAGTACTGAGTTTCCATGGCCAACCTGGTGGTCATGCAAGCATTTGGCCTCGTCAACATGAGACCACTCCCTCAGGCTGGGCTACCCAATACTCTTTCCCCTGCCTCTTCTCTGCTGCATGCTTGTCTTTCATCTCAATACCTCTTCCTTTGTGAAGTGCTTCCTGACCCTTTAAACCAAGTCTGAGTTAGGTGCTCCCCCTGTATTCTCCAACAATCTCTTGTACTTCCCCAGTCACAGCACTCCTCATGTTGTATTATAACTCCTTGGTTATATTAATAAATCTTTTTCCCTCCTAGATTTAAACTGCAAGACAAGCTAGCTAATACCTTTTGGTCACTGTTGCATCTGCAATGCCTAGCAGGGTCTCTAGCACTTAATCATTGAATGATAAATATTTGTTAAATGAATAAATGGCTTTGTACTCTTCAGGCCAAAAGTTTTCTTCCAGAACTTACCTAAGCATCTTAACATCAAAACTCGGAGAACTACAACCTGGATTTTAAAAAAATGTCGACAATAAAAGGAAGTTAGAATGTGAAAAGAATACGTATTCAAGGGAGAGTGGGAGGGTGAGTTGGCTGTCCAGAGAACGAAAACCATCAGATGCACTTAAGCTACAATTCCCTGGCAAATTCAGGTGAGGGTGTTCAGTTGGCCTAAATTATCTGGATAATTCTTCCTTTTGCTTTGGTCCATAAACTCTTTTCTCTCCTTTGTAATTGGGTAGCTGGAAGAGCTTGTCACTCCCGCTGGAGAACATGGATGGGCTCCGAAGCACTGACCTTCTTCATATCCAGTTTCATCCCTTTTAGTTCCATTTCATTCCTTTTAGTTCCAGTTGCTTTCCTGGGTTAAGGACTTCAGAACTGTTTCAGAGTGACTTTCTGTTTCAACCAATCTTATGATTGAACCTGATGAGCTTCACTGTCTGGTATTCACTTTGCAAATTATTCCAGCTTTGAGAATGTCGATGCCAAACTTTTAAAATATGATGGAAGGAAAGACTTTAAAATATTTTCAGAAAAATTCTTATTGATGTCTTAAATCTTTTGCAATTCATTTCAAACCACATGACTATGCAAAACAGCTTCCAGAAATTTTGCCATCCCCAGCTTGTATAAAAATAAATCACTTTGAACAAAAATGAGTTAAAATTCTATCAACAAGGGTATTGATAGGAGGGATACCACCTATCTCAACAAGGTTTTGCTGTAGAAGAAACCACCCCAAAACTTAGTGGCTTAAAATAGCCACTTTTTATTGGGCTCTCAATTCTATGAATTGGCCGGTTCTGCTCATCTCTGCTGCTGGTCACTCTTGTGCCACGGCAGTCAGCCGATAGGTGGCTGACGGCTGGGTGATCTGGATTGGCCTCTCACATGTCTGGTAGTTGACAGGCTGTCAGCAGGGGCCTTGGCTCCATCTTCCAGGATGCTAGCTCAGGCTCATCAGCACAGCAGTCTCTATTTCCAAGCTCAGCACAAGAGAGAAAGCTCCAAAGAACAAGCGATTTTCAAGTTTCTGCTTGCTTCACATTTGTTAATGCCTTAAGTTCCGTGGCTAACCAAGACTCCAGAGCTGGAGAAACAGGATCTGCTCCTTAGAGGAGTCTCTGCTACATCAAAGAGAAGTGGCTGTAGAAAGGGAAGGATAAGTGTCCTTTCTGTACTCTATCATGGTATCATTTCTATATGATCGACTTTACTGAATTCTCATGGCAGCTGTGTGAGGAAGCATTTATTTCCATTTTATGGATAAGGACACTGAGGCATAGAGATGTGAAGTAAAGTGCTTGTGGTTAGACCACTAATTAGTGCCAAAACTGGGGTTTGGGCTCAGTCCTGCCTTGTTCTGAGGTCTGCATTTCTTATCATTTAGCTTCCCATATAACCCGAGTTCCTGGCTGGTTGCTAACAGGTTGCTAATCTGAACTCGTGTCTTTTTTTAAACATGTATTCATTTCATGTATATAAGCGGCAGCCTCCGTCTGTGTTTATCAAATATTTTCAAAATATTTTGCAAAGATTATTTTTATTACCAGTTCAATGAAACCTCAAGCCCCAGATGTGGTTAGTCAGACTCTCCTCTCCTGAACTTTCAAGCCCGCAGGCACTTTATGGTAATGCAGCCTCTACTCCTTCAACTCCTTAGTGACATGCCTTCCCACTTATAAACAGAAAGAAGCTTCTTTTTTGAAGCCATGAAATTCTGCTGCAAGTTCCACCCTTGGAAGAGGCAAAGTTCAGAACCTCCAGGCCCATTCCGGCTCAGCTTCCCTTTCCAGATCTGGAGCAGGAAGAGGGGCACTGGGGAGAGGGGAGACTCAGGACCACAGCGAGGGATGTGGTTGCCTTTTGGCCCAAATAAGATGGGTCATGTGAGCTCTTCAAGTTTCAGACAGATTGTGAACCACTGCAAAAATGAAACCAGAGGCCAGGTGCGGTGGCTCACATCTGTAATCCTAGCACTTTAGGACGCTTAGGTGGGCACATCGCTTGAGGCCAAGAGTTCAAGACCAGCCTGAATAATATGGTAAGCCTCCTCTTACAGCTCTACCCAAAATAGAAAAATTAGCCAGGCATGTTGGCATGTGCCTGTAGTCTGGGCTGCTCAGGAGACTGAGGCAGGAGGAATGTTTGAGCGTAGGAGTTTGAGGTTACAGTGAGGTGTGATGATGCCACTGGACTCCAGCCTGGGCAACAGAGAGAGACCCTGTTTCACAATAAACAAACAAACAAGTAAAACCAGAGCCACGAAAAGTGTGGTGACTCAGGCCTAGAATCCTAGCACTCTGTGAGGCTGAGGCAGATGGATCGCTTGAGCTCAGGAGTTCAAGACCAGCCTGAGACAGAACAAGACTCCATCTCTACTAAAAAGAGAAAAACTAGCCCAGTGTTATGGGTACCTATAGTCCCAGCTATTTGGGAGGCTGAGGTAAGAGGTTCGGTTGACCCCAAGCATTTGAGGTTGCTGTGAGCTATGATATTACAGAACTCTACACAGGGCAAAGGAGTGAGACTCTGTCTCAAAAACAAAACACCAGAGCCACAGAGAAATGTCTCTGAGCTGGCAACTTTCCCCAGTCCCTGCAAAAGTGTTTTCTCCATGTTCTGCTTCTGTCTCTCCTTCTGTCTTCCTGCGGTCCCTCCTTCCTCACTGGTCTCCCTGGCTGCTTCCCTGGTATCTCCAGACCCTCTTCTCCTTCCAATAGCCCTTTCCATTCACATTTTTTTGAAACCAAACTCCCTTTCCTCTCCTCCCCTTATCTCTCTTTGCCTGAGGAATACCATTTAGCAATAGACCCAGGCCCCAAAGATGCCTTTGGCTGCAATTTGGCGAGACGGAGACCCATGAGGTGAATTAAATGCACTCAATGAAGCTGGTAATCCTGTTTATTTTGAGGGAATAGAAACACATTATTTTTTACTTACATCTATTCTGATTCTACTCTGAAGTCTCCCATTGAGTAGGAATGAATTTATCTTCATTTGACAATTTTATAACCCAAATCAGCCAGTTCTGTCCATTTATCTGATTTAAAATGCAACCAAAGGACTGTACTGCTTTAACAGAAATCCAACCATGGCCAACAGTGCCTGCCATAAGCATAGATTTTTCATAATATGTGAGGTTCTCAGCATGGCTATCAGGGCCTCTGGTTAAGCTTACCTCTTGAATGACCATTAATCAGCAACAGAAATGATTCAGTAATGAAAACAAGTACTTACCCCTTTTTTTTCTTTTTAAAAGATTTATTAAAGCTCCTAAGAGGTTGTTTTTATAAAACCCAGCCCTTAGAGTGGCTGACCTTAAAAATATGTTTATCTAAGTTATATTCCCCAAAACGTTGACCAACATGATAAATAATTTATTTAATGTTTCCTTAAATATTATTTTATTTGGTTTAAACCCAAAGTAGAAACTTCTTCTCCCCAAAAGGAACACTGTCTCATTTTTGTATACAATGGAAACATTTAGGAACAAATAAAAGAAATAAAATCTTTTTCATAAACATTGGCTTACTTCGGGAGCTAGTTAACACAGAGGCCACAAAATAAATGTTGTGACATTTGGCTGTTAAATTAGAAACTGGGAACTTTGGTTGATGGTTATATGCTTATTTTGAGCATTTCCCTATACTGGTAGGAAAATATCCACAAATAAACATAGCAAGCAGGACACAAAGGGATTATCAGTAGGAAAGTGCTCTCCACCCAAACCAAGCAGGAGCAACCACACCAACCATGTCCACATTTCCAAAAGTCTTCTTCCAGAAGGTTTGGTAAATACAGAGCTTAGCTACAATGAAAAGATCTTCAGGAGAACTTGTTAAACATACCCCCAGGGGCTCTGAAGAATTATCCCACCATCTACTGGAGAAGTTATCACAGAATTCCTAGCCCTGAGGGACAGAGGAGGGCCCTGGCATAATCTAGCCAATCAGATTCCACTTTGTGGACCCTGATCTAAAATAGCCAATCAGATTCCACTTTATGCTTGGACATAGGATAGCCAATCAGATTCCCCCTTTGGGACTCTGTGATTGGTCAAGTCACAAGTGATACTCAATCTGAGCCAATTATAATCCCTGCAGTACAAGTCTTTGTATATATTACACACATACAAGTGCATATGAATGAAATAGGAGGAGAGGGGGGGCCCCTTTTTGAACCATAGAACTAGAAGCAAATCAGAGGCTTCCCAGAAAGAAGCCTGACTATGGAGGATACAGGATTAGCAAAACTGAGTGATGGTGCTGAGTGATTTCTGACAACCCTGTATGAGCCCCTGAATCCAGCCATGCCTGCCCTGTAACTCCCCATCTTGCTTAAGCTGGCTGGAATTGTGCTGGCATGTCACCTCTAATAACCAAGAGTCCTGACTAATCCAGGGAGTGGAGAATGAGGCACAAAGTGCCCTCAGGTGATGTTTATTTTTTCCCCAACTTTCTCATGGTAACTTAGATTTATGCCTGTCTTAAATCTTGCCTTCAGAGCTGCATATAATTCTGTTTGCTCCCTTTTTTGGTAAAAAGTTCCACCAAAGGAACAGGGAAGTCAGGACACCTAGTCAGAGTCTCACTGCAATGAACATGATGAACATATCCTAGACCAGGCCAGTCACTTAAAAGCATTCTTACTGATTTTAGAGCACAATTTTGGATTAACATTAAACATGGGTGTGTGCTCAATGACCTGGCAGTTCTTACACTTTAAATCAATTATGAAAGTAGACTGTGAAGGCTCATTTTGACTTAGTTGCAGATTTACATGGCACCTTAAAAATAAGATGTTGCATGTTGTTGGGAGCAATTTACATATATAGTCTCACTAAAGCCTCTCCCACATCTTATGTGGTGGGTTTCATTACTACCCATTTCACACATAAAGGACAAACAACCAGAATGGCTCAGAAACTTGCACAGGTAATGGGTTGTGGAGGCTGGAAGAAATTCTGGGTCTATAGTATCCTATTCCTCCCTAAACCCTGGAAACAAGGTTGAGAAATTGAAAACCAGAGGGATGGCCATGGGGGAGATCAGTGTATCCCAGGAGAGGCTGTTAAGAACAATCACCAGTAAGCAAAGAATATTGAACTTTGGAGTCAGATTGTTCTGGGGTTGACATCCTGGTTTGCCACTTCTTTCCTCTGTGTTCTTGGGCCCATTTCTTTATCCCTCTAAGCCTCAGTTTCCTCCACTGTAAAGCAAGGCTAATAATACAACTGTCAACAATTCCCCCATCCCGAGTTAGAGAAAATTCTCATTAGTAAAGTATCCAAGAATGAAAAAGCAAGTATCCAACATACTCAACAGTAGCAAGAAGCCAGTAGACAAACACACATAGCCCACACAAGAGAAAAACTCAAATTCAAGTTAAGGGAAGGGAGAGTAGGGACGGGGAAGATGCCATTAGAATGAGGAGGAAGAGATGTTCTCCAACTTCTAGCCCCAGGCATTGAGTATCTGTTCTTCTCCCTTGGAGCCCAGGCCCTGTGCTTTATGGAAATCCAGCCTGATCTATGAATAACTAGATGCCCTGAGGATGACTGGCCATCTTGAATGCTTAAGCCATGACCACACTCCAAACTAAATGCAGGTTCAGGAAAAACTCTAAGCAAGAGTAGCAGAAGAACCAGCCCAGCTGTACTCTAGCCAAGCCACATAATTGTAAAAAATAATTAACTATTGTCGTTTTAAGCCATTACTTTCTGGGATGATTTGTTAGGCTGCAATAGATAACTGACATACTTAACTTACCTCAGGTTGTCAGGAAGATTAAACAAGTTGATGTAATTAAAAGCAGAACATTAGAACAGAGTCTGGTATTCATGTAATCAGCACCTGTTTATTGGGCAAGTACTTTGTGCCCATCCTTGCCAGAGGCTATTGGGATATCGAGGCCAGCAGATCAAAGTCTCCGGCCCCTTGGAGCTTACATTATAAGAGGAGAAACAATATATAGACCAAAACAAACAATATGACCACAAATACTCCTTACTGCTGAGAAGAGTTACTACATAGCAACCCAGTATTATTTGCGTCTGCTGCTAATTACCCTGGGTTCACGTGCCCTTGATTCATGCCTTCAGAAACTCAATGAAAACAAAGCAAGGTAGGAAGGTGAAGGTTGAGAGATGGAAGACTACTTTTAGATGGTGTGGTCAGAATGGCCACTTCTGTGCATACACCCATGATTCCTCTTGCATGCACTTATTTGCACAGTACATTATAATTACTTGATTCATCTCATCTTCCCTCAGGGGAGACAGAGGCATTTCTCATTTGGATCTGTGGTTTGGGCAGTGGTGGACACCCAGTAGGTGCACAGAGGAATGTTTATTGACTGACTTCATGAATGCATGTCTTAGGGTGAGGCTTACCAGGTCACAATACAGGGTGAAAGCCACTGAGCCCAGAAGGAGACAGGCAGAACCTCAGGTGGCCTGAGGCCTGCCTCCTCCTGCACCCTGATAAAGTACAAGTTCCAGTTACAGCCTCACCGGAAGGAAGCCTGGGGGAGCAGAGGTTTCTGTCCCATAGGAGAAACTCTGTCCTTTCCTTCCCTGCCTGGATCCTACCTCATCTGGCCTTCTGGAAATAACATCCCAGTTGCCTCATGAAAAACACCACGTCAGATTTCAAAGAAAACACCTTGGTTGTACACAGCCACAGGCCAATGGGGTACGTTCCCCTCTGCCCTCCTCTCCAAACCCTCCTTTATTCTCTGCCAGACCAGACAGCAGTGGGGTGACTCCATCCTCCAGAGAGGCTCCACATTCCACAAAGGGGCCGTCGCTATTTGCCACTCTGGAGAGAAAACCCGTGACGGGCCTTCCCCTGCGAGCCCTCTCTCTCTCCCCCGCCTCTCCTCCAGCTGCTCCTGGTTCAAGCCGCAGCCTGCCCTGGCTAATAATGCCTTGTCACGCAGTGACAGAATTATGGTCTCACACTGGTTTCACATGTCACAAATAATTGCGTTCATCGCGCATCATATTGAAGTTGTCAGGACTCTCTTACGCCTATAATTTGTGTGAGTTGATCATACTTTGGTAAATCAGCAGGTCACGACCTGTACCCTTTAGCCTCAGTGGCTGGCTGAGAATGACCTACAAATCTTGTGACAGGGACAACAGAGAGGCTATGAACTGCTCAATTGCTCGTGTCTATCAGCTGCTGCGGAGAAAGCCCTGCTCGCTCCTTTCGCCATCACTCTAAACGGCGCACACGGCACCCTATGTCATCCCGTCTTCATTTCTCCACATCTCGTTCCCCCCCTGAATTTTTTTAAGTACTTTTGGATATTTCTAATTTTTTTTCTTCTCCACAAGACATTTTGGTGCCAAGCTCAAGTGTCTTTTGTCCATGTGTTTTAAATAAAACCCTCCAGCGTCTGTGATAAAGTGAACAGACCTCACTCTCTGTGTCCAGCCCAACCGAATAGCGCTCTACAAAATGGTTAAATCCTACTGGCAGCTTTATGAGCTCCTTTCTAACACTTTATTGGGTAACACATTCACAAATAGTGTTCCCAAGCCTTTGTTTTCATTAAGGTACAACGTGTACCATCAAGTTGCATTTAATTCACTGCTCTATATTTTATACACAGTATCGCTGACCAAGGCCTTCAGTATCTAATACTGGAAAGGGGGGTAATGAAGTCCAAGTTGCTTTTATTACCCTGAATTTCCAATAATTGGCTTCTAAAAAGTCAGTGGGAAAGAAGCGAGATGACCAATCTCTGGCCAGACCGATGCTTTGCAGCTATGCAGGGAGGAGGGCAAGGAGAAAATGGTTCTATAGGGGTCTGTCTCCAAAGGAGCTGCTTCAGGTTAGGTGCCCAGAAAGTGCCCAGCCTCCTCCTTGGTTTAAGAAAAAGAAGATGGTGATGCCAAGGTGATGTCTGCTCTTGTGGCTTTCTGTTTTTACAAAGTGCCCCATTCCTATAAAGAAGCACTCTCAGGGGTATCTGACCTATGGCCTGTGGGGTGCAAGTGGATTATGTGAGGACATTTTTGCTTATCTGTGGTGGTGGGTATCATCAAAATTATGCATGGACCTTTTTCTTTCTTTCTCTTTTTTTTTTTGCTCATCAGCTTTCATTATTGCGTATTTAATGTGTGACCGAAGACAACTCTTTCCAATGTGGCCCAGAGAAGCCAAGCGGTTGGGCACCCCTGCTAGAGGGCTTACAATTCTGAAGGCAGATGGCAACATCCAATGCCCATCCTGAGGTGCCAGGAAATGAGGATGATACCATTTGTCAGAGCAACAGCAGGTGTACAACAAAAGATGGAAACCCAGCAAGCCGGCCTCTCACTCCAGCCTGTAGGAGGCAGGTGCAGGCACCCAGGGAAGGGATAGGAACCAAGGAGAATGAGCAGCTCACACAAATGACACAGGGCATTACAGAGAACACAGGGCCAAGTGCTTGGCCTCCCATCACCTCTTCTGGTTCAGGCTCAGACTCCTGATGATTCTCAGCACTGGAAGGCATTTCACTTTCCACGGGATTTAGAACAGCTGGTCACAAGGTCAAGGTGAGTGGGGTTGGGGGGGAGAAAATGCAGAGTTCAGGTCTCGGCTGTACACCTCCAAGGACACCAGCTATGAGGAAATCTCAATACAGACGTGGACGGTCATGGACTGTGGATTTCCCTTTCAGGTCTCTTTGCTGAGAGAATTTAATGGCAAAGGCAGACAGATGGGGGTTCAAATCACAGTACCACCACTAACTAGTCTGGTCACCTGGGCAAGTTACTTCAACTCTCTGGGCCCTGTATCCTCATGTGTAGGAGCTGGCACACAGTAGGTGCACAGTATATCTTATTTGTTTCTGTGTAGGCTTTTGTTTGTAAACAGTCTGATGACTAACTTAGCAGAGAAGGCGTTTGTAAGATGGATGTTGGGGAGCTTATAGGGTCTACTACAGTGGGGCTGGAAGACTGAGTTGACAAATGTGCTGGAACAGGCTGGGGGAGGTGGCTCACCCCATAATCCTAGCACTCCAGGAGGCCCAGGTAGGTGAACTGCTTGAGCTCAGGAGTTCGAGACCAGCCTGCGCAAGAGAATAAGATCCCTGTCTTCTAAAACTAGCAAAATGTGCCAGGCATTCTGGTGGGAACTGTAGTCCCTGCTACTTGGGAGGCTGAAGCAAGAGGATCACTTGAACCCAGGAGTTTGAAGTTGCTGTGAGTTATGACACCACAGCACTCTACCCAGTGTGACAGAGTGAGACTCTGTGTCAAAAACAGAAAAAAAAAAAAAAAAAAAAACCAGAGAAAAGTGCCAGAACAAAGAGGTTAGAGAGTAGAGGGCAGAGTTGATGTGAGACCCTGGGCAGTGTCTGGTTATGACACTATCCCTGGCACCACCACCACTGGCCCTTTGATTGCATACCTGGACTCTGGAGCCCAGTATCCTCAACATTCTATTCTTAACATGGGGCTGGGGCAGGGTGGCATTCAGGCTTCATGTTTTATTCACAATGACTTTAGTACGGTACCTTTTTCTTTATTCTTTTTGCTTCCTTTTCAACAAAGGGGAGGTGAGAACCTATAACGAAGCAGCCCAGTCAGCTTGTCCAAACCCACACAGTGTATAAGTGACGCTGTTTGGAGCGGAACTCACGCTCATCTCCAGTTCCTAAGTTGTGTCCATAACTAGCTCATGGGGTAGCTTGGGAAAACTCAGGGGGAGACAGAAGTTCTGGCTTCCCAGAGGAGCGCTGAGCACTGGCTGTCAGGTGCAACATCACTTCCGACCTCACTGTCTGTCACTGGCCAGAAAGAGCTCAAAAGAAGTTTCCCAGCTGGCCAAGCACAATGGCAACTCTGTCAAATCCACGATAGGGAGCGAATGAAAATGCGTTCGGAAAATTCAGTCACACTCTCCCTTACTGAGCAGTTATGTTCAGGCATCAGGCTAAGTGGTGTTATTTTACTTACTATTCAGAATAAATCAGGTAGCTATCTAACAGGACCCCCAGTTTACGAACGGGGGAGTCAAGGCTCCTGAGTCTGAGGACGTGTGGAACGACATGGCCGCAGCACAAAAGCTGGGCCTTAAAGCTTCGCCTTCAAAGCAGGATGTGCCCACAGATGTCTCTGGGTGGCGGCGGCATATGAAAAGGACACAAGAGTCCCAGGGCACAATATCATGGGTACTTAAGAAATGCCTGGTGATCTCATAATCTCTCAAACCGGTATTGTTTGGGCTAAGGGATCAAGAGACAAAAAGCTGAGGAATATTTCATGATCTGGAAACTTTCAGTTCCTTTAATATGAAAATGCTCGACATGAAGTATTAAAGATGTAAAGATTCAGAGGTTGCAGGAGGCCAAAGAAGATTAAGGGATTCTTTCCCCCAAATGAAGTGCATAGCGTATCCATGATGGGGCACAGAGATCCCCTGCCCTTCCCCCACCCTCTCCACTTAATAGGGAAAATGCTGAAAACTTTGAAGAAATGCGTTCTTTGTTCTTTAAGTTCCATGATTAATTAGGTATAAGCCATGTTTCAAACCGTTTCGTCATTTATTTGTAATTCTCCCCAGAGCGTATACAGTGACTTGGCTCAGAACGCATAGATTACATTGCAAATGCTACTCATATGCTGAAACTCCGTACGTTTCTTTCCCTTTCCCTTCTCTGCTTTCCCCTGGAATTCTTGAGTAGAAGAACAAAGCTGATTTCACCAGGAAGGCACATGCTCCTCTGACTGGATTTCCCTGCCCATCAGGGACCCCCAAGGGGGCCTGGGACTGGAAACAGTTGGCAGGCAGCCATGTGCCCACACATGGATGGATCGTGGCAGTGGCTCTAACCCCCTGTGTCCCTGCACCAGTCAAGCAACGATGTCCATTTGCTTCAAGTTGGTCTTCACTCCCCATCTCCAGCCACACCCCTCCCCAGGAGCATGAGCCAGTGAGCAGTGTGGTGTGGTCAGCATGTGGACTCCAACTGCAACATCTCCCTCTGACGTCTACTGAATCAATGGTATAATTAAAGATGATTTAACTGAGTGTTTCATTCAGAATGTGATCTCTGTGAATGTTCACTTTTTGTCTTAAGTTGTTTTTAATTTGGCCCAACTCTCAGCCCCAAATGCACACACATGTATGTACATAGGAGCACTCCTGGGGTGGGTGATTTAAGACAGTGCGTGGACCAGCAAGGCTGTGTGTGTCTAGAGAAATTGCACTGATGAGACAAGTTCCCCAGTGCGAGCAATCTCCACAATGTCTGTGTGTACAATGCACACGTGCGTGCAACACACACAAGACACACGTACACAAGGTCTTGGGGACACATGTTATCGATTCCAAGGTGGACACTGTCCAGTCTTGCCTTCTTTCAGACCCCATACACTCTACTGAGACAACGCCTACCTTCAGAATATCTTTGCTTCCCTTCACTCTTTTCAAAGAGAATTCTTCTCCAAAGCTCAGATCTAATGCCACCACCTGCTTGATGTCCTCACATTGCTACTATCGGAGCTAACTGGATTGTTGGACCCTCTTTAAGATGGATTGCACTTGACCCAGGCTGAAGCCCAGTCTCAGGAAGTTTCATGTGCCTGGATCTTGAAAGTGTGCTGAATTGAATTGCCAGGAGTATTGGTTTGGTAGGGCTACCATGTTGGGTGGCTTAAACACCAGAAATTTATAGTCTCACACTTCTGGGCTCTAAAAGTTCAAGATCAAGGCATGAGGAGGGTGGGTTCCTTCTGAGAACTATGAAGGAGAATCTGTTCCAGGCCCCTGTCCTAGCTTCTGGGAGTTTGCTGGCCAGCTTTGGTGTTCTTTCCTTTGCAAAGCATCACTCCAGTCTCTGCCTTCATCTTCACACAGAATTCTTCCTGCGTGCCTGTCTCTGTGTCCAAATTTGCCCCTTTTATGGGTGGATGGTTTCCAGTAAAAGTCAGAAAACCTACCGGAAAAATTCTGAAAGAGCTATAATGTGTCCTTTTTATAAAGAACAATCACTTTAGATTAGGGCCCACCCTAATGACTGCACCTTAACTTGATTGCCTGTGAAGACCCTATTTCCAAATATAGCCACATTCACAGGCACTGGAGGTTAGGACTTTACCATCTTTTTTTCTCTCAGGGAGTGGAAGTCGACCCTACTCAACCCATAACACCAGGAGTGAATGAGTAACAACTGTAAGGAGTCAGAGGTAAGTCTGAGCTCCCAGCTTCACTCTGCTTGTGATAATAGCAGAGGCAGAGCCCTGAGAACTCTGGGAGGGTAATGACCACAGTAACATCTGGGCCCGTCTTTATCCTCAGACTCAGGTTGTCCTAGATCAGTGTGGTTCTCAACCTGTGGGTTGTGACCCTTGTAACAATGAAAATACATCCTGCATGTCAGATATTTACATTATGATTCATAACAGTAGCAAAATTACAGTTATGAAGTAGCAAGAAAAATAATTTCATGGTTGAGAGTCACCACAACATGAGGAACTGTATTAAAGGGTCATGGCATTAGGAGGCATTAGGAAGGCTGAGAACCACTGTCCTAGATGGTTGTTCTCAAGCGAAACCAAACAGCATTGCTGGGGATGGGGAAGACAGGTCAGAGGGATGCAGGGCATCACTCTTTTTCAGCTGCAGACTCACTGGAGATCCACTAAACTAGACTAAACATACAAACAAACCATATGGTTCCCCCAGGTCTAGCCCGAGAAGCATGCCTTGTTTGGGGGCTTACAAGGTTAGTCAGGATGTTTAAATGACTCTTAAAAAATTAAACTGACCTCTTAGGTAGATCCATAAAGAATCTAGAATGTTAAAATTCTCCAGATGGTAGAGATTAAGGAAAAATATACTCTCTTCTAAAAATATGCAGCTATTGCCTTCTTATTTGTCTCCTTTGGGTAGGACCAACTGTTGCTCAAATGGAGAAGTATGAGGCCAGAGTTTCAGTCTTGAGATCCAAGAGGGAAAAATATCATAAGCCACAAAGATACCACTGCTGGCTATTCCCGTGGGCCCAGGGTGATGTTCCAGGTGTATACTCAATCCATCAGTGTAGACGTGGAATTGTTGGTGCCTTGTGTTTCAGCTCGAGAGATGAGCTGGTGTGTGGGGAATATGAAAATACCTGGAGAGAAATGAGCAATCCATGGGCTGACGTTTTTGCTAGAAAAGATGGTAGGAGCTCGGATAAAAATAGTAACAGCTAACACTTACATGCAGATTCTGTACCTCAGACAGGCACATGATGTTCTTATTACTGGTAAATTTTTATGCCAATTTTCTACCTGTTCAAATTCAATTTTGAATATTCAGCTATGTAAGTGACTACATTCTTCTCTGAGTTTAAAAATGACGAACATGAAGCACATGCTTTGGAAATTAAATGCATTTTTATTTGGGGTAGTTTATTGAAGAAAATGAAAAGAAAAAATATCCTCATTTGGCAGTTCAATCTTTGCTGTCTGAGAACGTGTTTTGAGAAGTAGTAAAAAAAAGAAAAAAAAAACAGGCATAGAGACCCTATAAAGGGACTGTGAGATTACTCATTCTGACAAAATTTGGGTTTCTTATTTCAGATGGAATTAGGGGAGGAGGTGTAGAAGAAAATGGGATAGTCGATTAGGACTAACTACATGGTCAATTGCAAAGACTATAAACCCCCAAGAGGTAAATGATACCTACAGCTACGCCATCTTCACGGTAACATTTATAAGAACAAAAACGATAATTTATCAATTGTCACAAGTTTAGCCTTTGACCCTGATCGTATCAGAGTGGGTCCAGCAGAAAGGGGAGAAAGGCCCAAACTTTGTCTGGGTGACGTGAGATTAGGACGGAGGACCCTCTTCTGCCGAAAAGTTAATCTCCAGTATTTATTTGGGTGCCAACGAAAGTAGAATAATGGGGAAGGAGGTCCTTCATGTAAAAGAAACTCAAAAGCTTTACAGGCTGAATTAGGTGTAATCCTTATGGGATCCCTAACAGCTCATAAATAACTTTTAATGAGATTTCCAGCAAGTAAAATAGCACATGGGGGAAAAAAGTATTCTTTTTTATTTTTGTTATTTTGTTTTCAATAAAGCACATGCTTCATCTCAGTTGTTTTCCAAACCCAAAAGCAAAAGAAGGGAAACCATTTCCAATAAGAAGAGATTAGTACTGAAAATATTTAATTAACTGATAGGGACAGGAAACGCTTGAATATGTCATTGAAAATACTTGACATTGACCACTAATCTATGGAAACTTATAGAGCTGAGTCTAAAGCATGTTCCGGAGTTAAGCAGAGAAATAAATCAAGGTTTGCAAATGTCATTTAAGTTTTCACCTGTCCCACGATTCAAAATTATTGGCTTCCCAATGAAAAGCATATGTTGTGTCCCTTGCCTGGGGAGCAGTAATGAAGTGAGGCAGACACTCTCCAGTGCTCCCTCCCATGGTGCCCTCTTTATTTCCCATCGAGTGAAAATAATTACTGTATCCTTAAGGGAGCGCTTCCCTGCGTCTGGTCTGCCGATAAGGGCTGCCATGCTGGCTCCTCCAGCCCTGCCCCTCTTCCTTGAGGGACCACGGTTTGATTTATGAGAAAATAGATGGCAAATTGCGATGTCCATCTTGATGGATGACATCATTTGGACCATTTTGCTGATCATGTATGACTACCTTTTTTTGTTTAGCCTGGTTGCAATTGATCCACAGCTCCAACAGCTGAAGAAGGGGAAAAAATAGCAATTGCCTTTTCTTGGAGAGGTCACCAAGCAGAAAGAGCGCTGGCCTTTTGTTCCCTGGAAATCACCACTGATGCTCAAGCCCTTTGTACAGATAGCTCTCGCAGACATGGTCTTAGACGATCCCAGCAAAGACTCCTAGAGGTAACCAAGACAGGTATAGTTCTCCTCATTGGGAAGATGAGAAAAGTAAAATGCTGAGTGCTTCTCCCGAGGTCACACAACGAGTCAAAAGCAAGAGTTCAAGTCTTGGTCTTTTGACTCCCAAACAAAAGTTCCTTTCTCTTTCATTGCTTTCCCATGGAACCAGAATGCACACTCACAGACCCAAGCCAACTCCCCCTGTGTTAGACTATTCACTGTTAGACTCTCCACCTGCCCCTGTCCGGGTTCCTGCAGGAGCCTCCAGATGCTCTCCAGACCTCTGACACTGTCCTTCTCAACTCTCCTGGCCAGCCCCATTCTACAAACACAAATCCAGCTATGTCGCTGTCCTGTTAACAACTTTCCATGTCTCTTCCTTTTCCACTGGCCTGGCTGACCATCCCTCCTTGCCCTCTCTAGCAGGTGAGTTCGGAAGGGATGAGGTGGAACTCAAAGTGATCAACTTTGAATTTCTTGGAAACCTCATGGTTTATCTTAAGTTTTAATACAGGCTTTTTAATTGTACTCAATATGTCCTTGTTTGTTTTTACTTTAAAACAATGATTTTAATCTAAAAGCCTTTAAGTAAAAGTATTGCCCTAGAAATCTGCCTCATCTTTATCCTGTAGCTTTGTGTACTTCTCAGTATACCTCCCAGTGTGAGTTCTCCTAGTGCACATCCTGCATCCTAGAGGATCGATTCTAGGGCTTTGGCACAGGCTCGAAGGCCTCATCTAGCCTCTCTGCCTTCCTCTCAGCCTCATTTCTGCCCCTCTCTACTTCTTCTTTTATACCACAGCCACACTGATCCTCCCTACCTCACGTTCTCTTCCCTCAGCCCAGAAGTCTCTTCTCTCTTTGCTGCAAAACTCCCAGCTTGCATGCATGGCCTCCCCTTACGCCCCAGAACATGGCTATAGTTCTACCATCTGCACCCTATCCATGGTAGCTATTAATTCTTTGGATCCAAATCACTTATGGGCATGTCTGGCTTTCCCACCAAACCAAGTACTCTCACCCGCCATCTTCATAGCTACAACATGCTGACTTTCCCCCACCAAACTAAGTACTCTCACCCGCCATCTCCATAGCTATAAACATGTCTGTCTTTCCCAACAAACTAAGTACTCTCACCCACCATCTCCATAGCTACAAGCATGTCTGTCTTTCCCACCTAACCAAGTACTCTCACCCACCATCTCCATAGCTACAAGCATGTCTGACTTTCCCCACCAAACTAAGTACTCTCACCCGCCATCTCCATAGCTACAAGCATGTCTGTCTTTCCCACCTAACCAAGTACTCTCACCCACCATCTCCATAGCTACAAGCATGTCTGACTTTCCCCACCAAACTAAGTACTCTCACCTGCCATCTCCATAGCTATAAGCATGTCCGTCTTTCCCACCAAACTAAGTACTCTCACCGCCATCTCCATAGCTACAAGCATGTCTGTCTTTCCCACCAAACCAAGAACTCTCACCCACCATCTCCATAGCTACAAGCATGTCTGTCTTTCCCACCAAACTAAGTACTCTCACTTGCCATCTCCATAGCTACAAGAGCCCACCACACTTGGCACAAACCAGGCTCTAGACAAATGCTTGTAAAATGAATGAAAACTGTGATCACTTTCCACTAGGATATTTGTTTTCAAACCTAAGCTCAATTGTGTATATTTTATAGTTTGTAAGAGCTTTTGTACACTTTAAAAAAATCTTTAATGTGTATTTTTTTATGTGTGCCAAGTACATGATCTCATTTGATCTTTGTGTTTATGGCCCATCCTTTTCCCATAACAGAGAGGCACAGTCCAGACTTTGGATGTCAGAGGCCTGCACTTACACTGCCCTCTTTTTGCCAGCTCTGCTTGACCTCAGTGTCCTCATCTGTAAAAGGGGATGATAACAGAACAACTGGAAGGCAGTTCCCTGTGAGAGTGAAGGGCATGAGTTCTAGAAGTGACCTCCTAGGTCAGGGACTGAGCAAATCTGCCTGACCACCTATTTATGTATGGCCTGCAAGTTATAGTCTTAAGTGATTTATAAAAATCAAGGGAATAATAATATGTAGTGACACATGAGAATTATCTGAAATTCAAATTTCAATGCCTATAAATGCAGTTTGATTGGGACATAGTCCTACCTATTTGTTTCCATACTGTCCATCACCGTTTTTGTGCTCAGTAGGAGAGTCTAGTCACTAGGATGGAGACAGATCACTCTTCAAGCCTAAAATGCTTACTATCTGACCCTTTCCTGAAGAAGTATGTGGCCCCTGACCTAGGTTCAAATAGTAGCTCCACCCAGCATGAGCTCTGGGACCTTGGGAAGATCAGTTAACTTCTCTATGCCAGTTTCCTTCTCTGTAAAGGAGAGAGAATAATATCTGCCTCTTAGGGCTTTATGAGATTAAGTGAGGTAACACACAGAAAGCTCTCAGTAAAGCCCCTGTGCTGCAAATGTTAGCTAACGTTACTAAGCTACCTTCCCAGAGGGCTAGAATTTGCCAAGTAGCAGGTGGGGGTGGGGAGCTCACTAGCAGTGCCAGCATGTGGAGAGTTCCAACTCGGTGTAATTGGAGAGGCTGAGAGTCAGGACATGAGCCAAAGTGTGTGGAAGGAGAGAACCAAGGGCCAGGCACAACCACCCCGGAGAGTCTAACCAACACCTTTCGAGAAGGCTCAGCCAAGATCAAAGCTGGGGTCACCAAGTTGACTCCAAGCTGAGTTTGGATGAGACCAACTGGGGACCAGCTGAGAACCAGTGAGGAACAAGCAAGGATGGGGCTAGAGGTTTCTGGACGATTCTCCAGGATCCACACAGCACTCCATATAAGGACTGGCTTAAAGAGTCAGGCTTGTCATTCCCAAATGGCTTGCCCAAGTGAATACAATTTGTAAATGATCAAATCCCAAACACCAGATGCCCAGACCTGGGCTTGTCCCTCCATTCTGCCCTGCCAGCTCTCCTTCCCAGTGTTTCAAGTTCAAATCCTTCTGTGGTTTTTAAAAACAACATTGAATCTAAGGGAAACAGCCTGTCACTAGTGTTTGTGGGTTTCTTTCCCAAGAACACAGAGCAGTAATTTTTGTTTTAGCATACATTGAATGTGTTTTCTCACATTTTTACTTTTTTTTTTTTTTGAGACAAGAGTCTCACTATGTCACCTTCAATAGAGTGCCGTTGTGTCACAGCTCACAGCAATCTCAAACTCTTGGGCTTAAGATTCTCTTGCCTCAGCCTCCCAAGTAGCTGGGACTACAGGTGCCCACCACAACACCTAGCTATTTTTTGGTTGCAGTTATCATTGCTGTTTAGCAGGCCCAGGCAAGGCTCAAACCCACCAGCCTCGGTGTATGTGGCTGGTGCCCTACTCACTGAGCTACAGGCGCTGAGCCTGCTTTCTCCCTTTTTGCAGTTAGATTCCTCATGGTTGAAGGTAGCAGGCACATGCTCTGCGGATTCTCAGCCAGGCCTCTGACAGGGGTTCTCTAGCCCACAGGCGCATTTCTCTCAATAGTTCAATGACAGCCCTGCAAATGGCAAAATGTTTATGATTTGAAAGCAGCAAAGATCCAAGATGCATTGAAAGCAGAAGGAAGAAAAAAGTAGGCTAAGAAAAGCAACAAGTCATTCAAAGATTTGGGCCAAACATAAACCTATAGATTTCAATAGACAGTTGATAAAAACGTCTTTATACTGTCCATGAGTCTTTGCAAGAAGCCTCCAGACCCACAGCTCTTCTTATTTATTATTTCTAACAAATGTGATTGCCAAAGGAGACTGAGCTCAGAAAGGCCTTCTCCAGGGGTGGAGGACACTCTGCTTCAGATTCTAGTGGTTCAAAATGTTTGAGCTGCTCTGTAGAAAAGTGAGGATTCTTGTTTATTTGATGATTTTTCTCTTTTAGACGTTGTATTTAAACAAGTGTCTCCTTTCAGTCCAGTGTTTCTTCAAATTTATTTATAGAAGAACTTTTCCTTTCCCCTTCTAATCTGTTTTTCATATTTCAGTGAGAGGGATAATATATAAAATTTTACAAGGGTTCCGCTTTCTTTACATTTCCTAAACGTGTGCATCTGGTGCTCTCATTAAGCCAGCGACGTCCATTCATAGACTCACCACATCTTTAATTCATGCTAAAGAGCCGCATGGTGATTTGAGGGGCACAGCGTCTCCCAGTGTCTTTTAGAAAGGTTCTTTATGAAAATCTATCCAGCATTCTTCACTTGGTTTCATTCTCTTCCTACACTAGAGCCTCTATAGTTACCCGCCTCCCTACACTGACCACCTCTTAAGTTGACCTAATCTTCATTGGCCAGACATGCACCATAGGTACGAATCAGCAGAGCAGGCCTCGTTCCTTATGTTGACCACCTTCAGATGTTGACCAGTTTGTTACAGTGCCATGGGTGGTCAATTTACAAAGGTTCTGCTATAAATTTCCACAGTTTTCCCTTTCTTTTTTTTTTTTTTGAGACAGTCTCACTTCATCATCCTCTGTAGAGTGCTATAAAGTCATAGCTCACAGCAACCTCAGAGTCTTGGGCTCAAGCGATTCTTTTGCCTCAGCCTCCCTGGTAGCTGGTACTACAGGTGCCCACCACAACACCCGGATATTTGTTGTTGTTGTTTGTTTGTTTGTTTGTTTAGCAGGCCCAGGCCGCGTTCGAACCCACCAACCCTGGTGTATGTGGCTTGCGCCCTAACCACTGAACTATGGACACTGAGCTGCACAGTTTCACTTGTCTATCTTTTTTCCTAAATGGTAAAATCATAGCATTATTGTTTTCTGGACTCTGTCAAAAGCATGCGTTTTTATTCTACACGTTTCTCTCTAAGACTGATCTAAATTTTAGGCCTTAGGGGTGAGGAGAGAAAGAGCAAGCATCCCCCACCCACCGCACAGAGAGAGTTTCCTATTACTCTTTACAATGAGCTCTCAAAATCCTATATTCCTGCTGAAAGTGCCTCAGATTTGGTCAAACTTTGGAAAACTCGAATTAGAGTTTATAATCTCCTGTAAGTGACATAAACCAAAAAACTGGCTCAGGTTCTGTGCTCTCATCCATACATTTAGCTATGTGAGAGAAATGTTTGGATGGGTGCATGGGAAGCACACACATACGCACGCACACACACGCAGACACGGATCCAAATGCAGCCAAGAAATTCATGCTAATTTCAGAAGGTTTGCCTATAACCCCTTCATGATGCTTTTATTATTATTGCTGGTAGTACTACTAACAACAATAGCTTAAAATAGAAATAGTTTGAACAAAACATATTGTCATTCCTCATTTGATTCCAGTATAGATGGTTTCCTCTCATGAGGCTTTAGGTAATTTGCATTTTTCTAATATGCTGGTACTACAAGTTTCTCCTCAAAAGTTCTCAACACATTAGACAGTCACTTATATATAGAAATCCATTTAAATTGACAGGCTGATGAATGACCTCCCCAGGTAAAATAGATGACTGTGTGTAAACATATTGGGTGCAATGTATTTTAATGATGTCTGAACAGTCAGATGTTGGTACATCTAGTAGGCACAGGTCTGTTGAAATTGAACCTGCTTGTTTTCTCCAAGCTCTGTCCCAGTAATTTATGAGTCAGAATGTGGTCGGCGAGTTTGTGTTTCCTGTTGTTTGCCCTCCCTTGGAGTTGATTTGCAGCTCTGCTCCATTAGTCTAGCAAATGAGTTGCCTTGAATTTAAGTGGTTTCTGGAAGTTGTGCTTCTAATAGCAGTTGGATCCCCCAGAATTAGAGTGAATCACTTGTTCTCCTGATGCTTCTAAACCCCACCTAACTCCTGGTGCACTGACCCTAGGAATAGTCCCTAGAAAAGCAAATAGTCCACCAGGACAACTAGAAACGATGTGATGCCACATCAAGTACATAGCATCACTTATGCTGTGCTGTGGCCCAACGCACATAATTGAATCTGTTAAGACCTTAGATGTCATGTCTAGTTTATAAGAAATACAGGGGATAGAGGAACACTCTAAACAACACCACAAAGAAGTGAGCAGACTGCAGGATGTCCTACAGGACACCCCCTCCCCCATCTCCGCTCTCTTCAGCAAGTGACATCAAAATTGGGCGTATTAAATTACAAAGATTTGAAGGCCATAGCAATGGCCTTCATGAAATGTGTAATGCACCTGTCATGGGCATTTTAGGGTCAGCTGCGGAAATTTAAATATGATCTGACTTTTAGAAGGGAAGAAAAATTGCTAAATAGAAAAGTAGAGATTGGGGATTCTGGGAAGATGGCCGACTGGTAGCAACCCTGGTCAGAGGCTCCTGAGCAAAGGAAGAAATACTGGTTGGAATCAGAATCTATGAAGCCAGAGACGGGGAGCTGAGCCCAGAAAGAAGTTCGGCAAGCT
>CAUYTI010104301.1:0-28223 GCA_963575145.1 Galago senegalensis | reverse complement strand
CTCAAGCTGTCCCCCTGGGTAGAGTGCCCTGGCATTACAGCTCACAGCAATCTCCAACTCCTGGGCTCAAGCGAGTCTCTTGCCTCCGCCTCCCAAGTAGCTGGGACCACAGGCGCCCGCCACAACGCCCGGCAATTTTTTTGGTTGCAGCCGTCATTGTTGTTTGGCGGATCCGGGCTGGGGATTCGAACCCGCCACCTTAGGTGTACGTGGCTGGCGCCTTAGCCGGTTGAGCTATAGGCGCCGAGCCTAGATTTCTGTATAAACATTTATAAGCCACACAAAAATACAGAACAGAAAAAGTTGAATAATACATACAGTATATAGTGTGTGCCTCAAAATGGGTGACACTGTAGCTAGAAAAAAATGTGAAAAAAGTTTTAAGTTAAACAGTGAAAATTGACCATATTTGAAAGGCCGTGTTCTTAATGAATTGCTAGTGATGATTCCCCTTTTTTCAGGAAATAAAGCCCTAAAGAACTCACATATACCCATAGAGTGAATTAGAAATGAGGGGTGTGATCCAAACTTGGCTAGTCAGAATCATCAGGCAAATTCTGCTAGAGCTGTAAGAGAAATTGGTAACAATATGAGTTTGACAATCTGGAGACAGGTAGCGCCTGCACCAGTTATGACAAGCATGTTTGTCCTTTGAAGGGAACCTGCTGGAAGTAGAGAGTGATTTCGGTTTTAACATTTTCTTTACCTGTCCAATGTTCGTGTTTTTAAGATTTAAGCCCTCTTTCAGCATATTTTTCACAAATGGTTGAGAATAACAAACAATTATTTTAAATTATTATGTTAACTTTAGGGTCAGGACATTTGCATTCGAAACATTAAAATTCATGATACAAATAGAATGTAAAAATTACTATCATGCCAGTGAAGAATAAAGAGAAAAATTGAACCCCAATATAGTTGGAAAATAACTTTATTATTTTTGGTCAAAAAATTAAACATTTACTCAAATAATTTAAAAGTAAATATGAAGTGGATTAATCACTTAATAAACAACATAGTAGAAGTAATAGATATTTATTATCTTAAATGGGAAGTAAGACATTAAAGTGGACAAAAAGCACTTTGAAAATTTTTCATATCATCAATTAAATGAATACAGATTAAAACACCTTGATGTGATTTTCTCTACTTTTTTAAAGAAAAAATGATTTATTATGTTAGATTTTATAGACAGTATAGACATTCATCATTTAATTGTAATGAAATAAATATTCTAAGATGTTCTTGGGGAGAATATGCCTAATTTCAAAACTTCTTGAGAAAAATTTACTGTGTATATCCAATAGTTTACAATTGTGTATACAATTTGACTCTGTAATTTCAGCCCCATATATGTTTCAGGAAGTTTTTACAGAAATATAAGCATTATTATATACATATATGTTATAATTGTCACTTTTAATAAAAAATGCTGTGTTTGTCCATAGAGACCTGCTATAGAAAATTATGATACAGATAGCGTGTGGATTACTAACTGCTTTTATTACTTACAATTTAATTTAACATATGTAGTTACGTATGCTTAAGAATCATTATTTAGTGATTACTACAAGACTTAAAGTATTGCCACATTCATATACACCTTCTAAGGTAATTAATTATTCTCTTTTAATTTTATTTTACTCAGCTATATCTTTCCAAGACTTATCATATACCTTAGGTTTTATAGTTAATTAAATAAGAAAACCCTTTTCAAAAATGCCCCTGTTAGATACGCTCCCGTTTTCCTGTAGCTGACACCATTTGAAAGTGCCTGCAATTAACATAGAAGTTGTCCACTGGAAAATGGACAACGACTCAAATTTCTGGAAAACAGTATTTCTAGATCATTTGTAAGAGTAACTGTAGAAATCATTTTTTTACATAATTATAATTGCACTGAATAATTTAAAATTATAGCTATATCATAAATGACATTTTAATGAAAACATATTCTATGCCTTGTATTACGTTTCCATGGCTGATATACACATTTCCCAAACAACTAGTAGCTGAAAATAACATAAAAGTTTATGTGCTTTCTGAAAGGTTTAAGATCTGTTTTCTGTGCCTTTTCTACTTTCGAAAAGTTATCTGAATTATTTGATTCATGGCCCAATATTATTCTGTTTTCTGCTACTGTTGTAACTTCCTGACCAGGCATTTGCCCCTGTTATTACATTGCCTTCCCTCTGCTTCCTGTGACATAACACTCCTTGCCACTTTAATTCTACAGACTTCCTTTTATGAAGATACTGTCTAATTCAAGATCATTTCCCCATTTTAAGATCCTTCACTTAATCAGATCTACATAACACTTTTTGTCACACAGGGTAACATATTCATGGGTTCCAGAGAGTAAGAAAAGGACCTGTTTGAAGCCCCATTATACATACAATCTACAACATACACATTGAAACATTAATTTTGGAAATCATTTAAAATAGCCGTGTTGTGGGAAAACTGATTATCTGATATGTATCATCAATTTTTTCCTTACACATGATACCTGAGAAATTTCTGATTAAGTTTACAATAATTTTAGATAACGATTAAAGAAATAGATTGGCTATAGTGGATGAATGAGGTGAGAATAAATAGAGAACATATACTGGACAGATTCAATATCAGTAGAATGTCCTCATAAGTTTTAATCACACATCAGGGAAAACAATTACATATCAAAATCCATTAGATGTCATCATCATGAACATTATTGTGAAAATCTGTAAGTCACGAAGTTAAAACATGTAAAATATATACCGTTCAATTTTGTCAATAGTTACAAAGTACAGACTTGTCAGTAAAGCTCATGCCTGTAATCCTTCCCTGGGAAGCCCAGAGCTCAAGAGTTGGAGACCAGCCTGAGCAAGAATGAGACTCTGTCTCTATTAAAATATAAAAAAATCTTTCTGGCATTGTGGCAAGCGTCTATAGTCCCAGCTACTCTGGAGGCTGAGGCAAGAGGATTGCTTGAGCTCAAGAGAGATTGTTGTTGAACTATGATGCATGTCATGGCATTCTATCCTGGGTGACAGAGTAAGATTCCATCTGAAAAAAAAAAAAAATATATATATATATGTATATATATGTATGTATGTATGTATGTATATATATGTGTGTGTGTATATATAAATATGTAATTAAGTATTGCAACAAAAGTTTTTACAATTAAATAAAAAAATGCTTTCTTAATAGAGAAGGAAATTAAACATCTAAGCATTAGTCAATCTTAGTGATTACTTCAGTCACCTCACCTCTGAATAAACAGAGAATCAGGTAATGTAAACAGTGCACCGTCACACTATTACTCTTTCAAGTTTAAAGGCATGAAAATGGTCAAGTATTAAAACAAATTTGTTGCATCTTACCTGGAACAGGGAGAAGAATCATCTTGAATGACCACATTTTCTGTAAATAGCCTTAATTTACTAAAATGGCCATAGTTTTCTTTATGGCTATGGTGTCATTTAACCTAGGCTAATTACACATTCCACAATGTAATTGACTGAGATATTGTATAGGCAATGGGCAGTCAACTTTCTTGGTAAGAAATCAGACCATGTCTAGTATACAACCTCATAAAACGATGTTATGGAATTAAAAACCAGTATTTTGGCTCAGCGTCTGTAGCTCAGCAGCTAGTGTGCCAGACACATGCACCAGGACTGGTGGGTTCGAACCCAGACCAGGCCTGCCAAACCATAATAACAATTAAACAAAAAAATACCAGGGCATTGTGGTGGGTACCTATAGTCCCAGCTACTTGAGAAATTGAGGCAAGAGAATAGCTTAGGGCCAAGACTTTGAGGTTGCTGTGAGCTGTGATGTCATAGCACTCTACCAAGGGCGACATAGTGAGACTCTGTCTCAAAACAAAACAAAACAAAACATAAATCCCCATATATTATGTTCACATTTTATTAGGATTTATAGATATTTAGTTAATATTTATACTAAGAATGCATATGTCTTTGTATATGTTTAAAGTATATTTACAGTTTTATTTGTAAAATAATTCTGCATTTTGACTAAAGATGGTTTAAGTAAACATTGAATTAAATTCCAAGTTCAAAAAATATTTGTACTTGAGATAGAGATGTAGCAAGTATTTATTGTATAAAATTGTACCAATTTACCAAGTTCTTAGCAACGAAGACTTTTATGTATCATGAAAACATATGGTTACCGTAGTACCCATTGACAGAACCAATGTAGAAAGCTTACTATTTATGTATAGTGTTTTTATTTTTTTATTTCAGTAGATATAGGGAGTACATGTGATGTTTTCCTTGAATTACAGTGTTTGTAACCCCACATTCACAGAGTCAGTAACAGATCATTAGTGTATGTCTGACACAGGTGAGAGATTTTGCCTCCTATAAGAAGTCACACTCATTGCAGATAACTTAGATTTTAGTGTTAGACTGTAGTAGATAAGCATAAACATAGAATGAGATCAATTTGTTTTTGTATAATTTCAAAGCATTTAGCATCTCTTATCTGGGAAGAAACATGTCTATACCCTATAATACATTCTCAGTGAATATTATTCTCTCCGTCATTCTGTCTGTCCTTCTACTGGGAGCTAACCAGGGTCAGACCCAGATTTTTGTTCAGACACTGAAGATTATACAACTTTGGGTACAATTTTAAATACCAAATAATATAAAGCACAAAATATAAAATAAGTTACCAAACAAGAAATACAAAATCAGTTCCAAAATTCAATATTCTTGCATAAAAATTAGACCAAACATAAATTACATAAATTAAGAAATACTTAAAATAGATAAAAAAATACAGAAAAATATCAATTATAATCTTTCTGCTAATTAACTCCCTAAAATTCTTTTTATTATAAAATATTCCCTATATTTTTTTGTTTCATATGTATTATACAAAGCAATAGTAGAAGTTCATGGTATTTTTTCAAAACAATTGACACTTTTCAGCCAATTTGCTAGTGAGTCTTAAAATTGTATTTTTCTTTCCTATTATTTTACTTACTCTTGCTTTTCTGTTGTTCTTTATTTCCTGCTTGTATTCTAACTCTCTTTAACTTTTTACTCTTTTATTATGATGTGTTCAACATCTGTTATCTTTCTTTTACTACTAAAATATAAATATCTACAGAAATGAGAGTTGATCAATAAATACAATTCCTCAAGCAAATACTAAATATATTTAACAAAAGCTTCTCTTAGCTATGTTCCCCAATCCTTGCAATCGCTCTAACATAGAAAAAAAAAGCGTGAAACTGGAGTAGAAGAGGTATAAGTTATTAACTAATTGTGGTTAAAATATTTTACTTTTACAAAAGACATGAATATTTAAGTATCTTTCTGGGATTCCTACACAGATTTTTTTTAAATGGTAATAAAAGTAAGATATTTTGTAGCTTCAAATGCAGGGGATTAATATGGATTATTGGATGTCAGTTTTTGTGGGGAAGAAATGTTGATAAAATAAAACCTATGAGGACTTCATAGTGTTCTGTCCTTGAGCTGTGATACATTTTAAGTATTCAAGCCTTGTATCAGGCCCCAAATTAATAAAATTTAGGCCCCTAAAATAATTCATAATGTTAATTTCTGTGATTCTTCTCTTACTCTAGTCATTTTTTTTTGTCCAACGATCAATGTTCTGCATATAAAGAAAACATGTTTGAAGAGATTTGTTCATTTGCATAGAGAAGAGGTCTTTTCTATAAGTGCTGTCATTGGTGAATATATATTTACCTGAGTAGATTTCTTAGTGCCCTTCGATTGGACTTAAAGCATAAAATGTTATCAATTTAGATAATTATAATAAACAGTAAGTTTCTACATAAAGAAGGCCTTGGAGGAAGGAGGGAGAGGGGGAGAAGGAGAGAGGGAAATAGAGATTCCTAGGTATTAAGTATATGTTCAAGAGTAGGAAGCCTTTAATTCAATTTGGACCCCGTTTCATAATTTTGCTTTTTTTCTCAATATTGGATAAAATAGCTTAAAAGGTATGCATTTTTAAACTGGCAATTGAAAACAAACTGTGATTATAATATTTTTATATCATGAGTTTTCAATAATCTTTGTTGTGTTAGTTTCCTTTTATTGCTATAACAATTTATCACAAAATTATTGACTTAAAGCAACCAGATGTCTTACTCTTCTGTATATCAGAGATCCAAAATGTGTGTACCAGGTGATAAATAGTGAGATGGCAGTACTACTTCCTTCCAGAACCTCTAGAGTAGCGTAGATGCTTCCTTCCCTGTTCTAACTTCAAGAGCCCACCTGTTGTCCTTCGCTTATGGTCCTTATATTCTCAAGTCCTCATGTGGCATCATGTTGGAACTAATTTCCTGACCCCTTAGTTTGTGATTTCAATGGTCTATCTGCATATTCTCAAATAATCTTTCATCTTAGGATCCTTAATCAAATATCAAAGTCTTTTTGCCATGACAAGTAATACATTTACAGTTCCCATGGTTCATGGCATGGGCATGTTGGGAAAGGGTCATTATTCTGCCCACACCAGTCTAGGAATAGAAGACTCAAACTATTTCTCTGAAAATGCAGCTGAAAAATATATTTAGAGTCCCTAAGTAAACTTACTTTTATTGCGTAGGATTGTATTAGTTTAACTGTCCAAATTTCTTGCATATTGCTTATAGCAAGCAAGGTAAAATTATTGATAATTTTAAATGTTAATAATAAGAAAGATACAGTTGTTTTTGATGAAGTGCAAAGAGTATTTTAGCTTCCTGTATTTTAAGATGATTTCTAATTTCTGCTCATTTTAGTCCAGTAATACTAAAATACTATGCCAGTGTGTGCAACTTCAAGGCCCACATTTAGTTTTCTCTTTCATGAAGTCTTGCTTAATCACCTTTGAGATTCAGTGTTGTCTCCCCTCCCATGATTTCCTGTCAAACTTTTTATGTCCTACATTCCATTTCATGTATTTATTAATTTAAATAGTTAAACCTCCCACTGGCTGAGGAGTCCTGAAAGCAAAAAAATAGAATATCTATATTTATCTTTGTAATGCCTGTGCCCTGCCCAGATATTAAAAATAAATGAAATGTGCTCAATAAATATTTATTGTTTTTGAAGTAAATGACTAGAGATGATTGAGTCATTGAATTAATAATGAAGACCAAATAATAATTGACAAAATTATTGCTTATTTTTGAAAGACTCAGTATTTAAGTGTGAACTTTATCCTCCTGCCCCTTTTTTCCATTTCTCTACTTTTAATAGGAAGGCCAGTCACAGCGGGTATTTTACATTTGGTACTTTAGTCTCACCAGGTGATCATAAATGTAGTAGTTTTATGGAAAATCAGTTGGTTCTGCATTTCTGGGAGTCACTCTGAGAGTTTTCACCCAGGGGTTTATTATGCTGAAATTCTTGAAGAGTCATTTTCATGTCAACTATTATATACTACAGCACTTTGCAGTAAGTGACTCTGGGCTGATTCCCTTTGTTCTCTAAGTATCATCAATTCTAAAAAAAAAAAAAAATCCATTATTACTAGATGGCATTCACGTTATTTAAATATCTGCTGACAGTCAAAAAAAACCTATTTCTATCCTATCATGCCATTTTTGTTCATTCAATGGTTCCTAAAATTTCTCTGAGATTCCTGGAGGGAAATGATTGAAAATTTCTTCTTAGTTTTTTCTACTGAATAAGGGAGTGCAAATTTAAAAAATGATATAAATGAAACTTTGCAATCCATTTATCATGTAACAAAAAGCATGGATTATTTAAATATTCAGGATCAAGATAAATATATATTCATAAATAATGGGATTTCCTGACTGCCAATAAGGCCACTTTTCCTTTATCCTATTATGTCATACATAACTCTTAACTTCTTATCTAGTCGGTCCGTCATATTAAAGACCATATGGCTGTCAAAGAGGAAAGTGAATTTCCTGCTTCTCCTCCTGGCTTGACAGCAGTTTTAGTTAACTCAGAGAGAGCCAGAAATAGGGGTGTGAAAAAGAGAGAGAATTGTTTAGATTTTATGTAATGCATTTAAATAGACAACTAGCTCATTAATAGAAAAAAATTTGGGAAGAGCTGCCTATTTAGTATTGCTTGTTTGTTTTTAACTCTAGGGTATAGATAAGCATGTATACACAAGCAAGAGTAATTCATTCTTCATTGCATTTTGGAGAGGGGATGCTCTTATTAAACTTTAGTCTGGTTATTTAAACAAACAACAGTCTTATATATAGTAAGAATATATTAGGTATAAGTAAGAATATATAAAATTATTAATGTGCCACCAATATATAAAATTATTAATGTGCCATCTTCAAGTTACCCTAGAAGACAGTTCCCATATCAGTCTTGTTACTGGTGTGAATTCTGATTCCTCAATGTATTAAATTTGAAGACAAACCAACCCATTATTCAAGATACTCCTTCTTAATGTATTTAAAACCAGTGCAAGTTTCTTCTTGCTTTGTTTGAAAATACAACTGCCTCACAGGGCCACTTCTTGCATTTCTTCATGAAGCACATTCCCTTGGATGCCAAGCTGGTGTAAAAACAAGGTGGGTTGCAAGAGAAAAACATAATTAAATTCAAGTACAGGAGAAGAAGGGCGGGTGGGAGAGGAGGTGGGGGGGGGAATTAGTGTGCTCCACCTAACAGGCACAATGTAAGGGTCAATGGAACACCTCCAAGGGGAGGGGCCCAACCATAACTTGGACTTTACCTAAGAAAGGCAAATAATGTAACCTTACCTTCTCTACCCTCATATAAATCGGAAATAATTAAAAAAAGAAAAGTGGGCACTTTTAAACATGTTATACCTTGAAAAGTGCTGCATGAATACTAAAGGAATTCTTCAGGAAAATCTGGGCCCAGTTTTTATTAATTTCTCAGAATTTTAGAAGCATAATGAATTAGGATTCTTAATATTTTATGTAATGTAAAAATGTATTGCCTGTTTATTTACTCTGGGGTATAGATAAGCTTATACTAAAGCAAATGTGCAGAGTCATTTATTCCTCACCACATTTTGGAGGAGGAATGCTCTTATTATAGAGCTACAATCTTTTGGGCTGTGGTATCACTGCCAATAAAATATGGGTGTATCGATATGAGCCCAAAACAAAGCCTCAAAGTGCACAACTAGGGGTGACATCAGTGCATAGCTTTCCAACAGTGGTACTTTGAACGTGACTATAGTGATATTCAGCAATGAGGTATGTATGTATCACTTTTTCTAGGATGAGTTCACAAACTTACCTGTCAACACTGACAATTGTATCCCTAACTTCTTAACACAAGACGTTGGTTGTGTTTACATCTAAAAGATTTATTAGTAGAGATGGATGACGGTGTTATAGATGCCATTACACTATTCTAGGTGATACACTTTACCTGACTTCAATTTGGGAGAAACCTTGGAATGCTGCCAGCTCACATTCTATCCCATTGTTTTACCCTTTCTTCAATGTTCTTAGTCAGTTTCATCTTACATTTCCAAAATCTGTATTTTAAATTCTGCTCATGTGTAGGATTTGCCAATATTAATCTCTCTCAAATTATGTTCTCTTTATTTGAATTATATTTAATTTATGAAATAATTGAGGAATAATTGACAATATGAAGGCATCTTATTCATTGGCATGGAATAACTTTCCCTCAATTCAAATGTTTCTATATCTCATAGAATCCTTAAAACTTATTTCTTTTTATCTGCTTGCTTATTTTTTACATTTTTTCATGAAATCACTTGTTAGTGGTTAGCTCTTGTTGGGTAACATACTTAGTTGCAATTAAAAACAGTATGTGTATCATGACTGTAATTCATATTTAGGTATGTCATTCATATTTATAATTAGTGTACAAAATGGTTTTTTATAATAGTAAACACATGTCTTTTGCATTTGCTTTCTGATCCCTGAGATTAACAATATTGAAATTAGGCCAATTAGTAACCTTACAACGTCCCCTATGTCTTCTAGTAAAATGAACACACATTATTGAAATTAAACCAATTCATAATCATAAAATATCCTCTAAGTGTCCAAGTGAAGAGTCACAAAAGTCTCTCAGTTTACACCAAAGGCTAGAAACTAGAGGTTAGTGAGGAAGGCATGCCAAAAGCTGAGACAGACTGAAAGCTCGGCTTCCTGTATCAAGAAGCCAACTTGTAACTGCAAAGAGAGAGTTCTTGAAGGACATTAAATGTGCTACTGCGTGAACATGTAAGTGATAAGAAAGCCAAACAGCCTGATTACCGATAAGGAGAAAGTTTTAGTGGTCTGGAGAAAAGATCAAATCAGCCAGAACTTTCCCTTAAGCCAAATCCTAATCCAGAGGACAGCCCTAATTCTCTTCAATTTTATGAGGGCTGAGAGAGGTGAAGAAACTGCAGAAGCTTCAATCTAGCAGAGCGTTGTTAAGATCAAAGAAAGAATCCATCCCTACAATATAAAAATACAGAGTAAAGCAATAACTGTTGATAGAGAAGCTGCAACAAGTTTTCCCAAAGATCTTGCTAAGATAATTGATGAAAACAGCAGACATTTTAGGTGGATGAAACATCCTTATCTTGGAAGAAGAATGCATCTAGGGCTTTCATAGCTAGGGAGAAGAACTCAAAGCCTGCCTTCAAAGTTTAAAAAAAACATGCTGACTCTCTGGTTAGGAGCTAATGCAGCTGATGATTTTAGTTGAAGCCGATGCTCATTTAACATTTCCAAAATCCTAAGACCCCTAAGAATGATGTTAAATCTACTCTGTCTGTGCTCTGTAAATGGAACAACAAAGCTCGGATGACAGCACATCTGATTATAGCATGGTTTACTGGCCATTTTAAGTCTAATACTGAGGCATGCTGTTCAGAAAAAAAGATTCCTTTCAGAATATTGCTGCTAAGACCTCTATTGGAGATATTCAAGGAGAGGCTGTTGTTTTCAAGCTTACTAATACAATATCCATTCTGCAACAAGGAGTAAATTCAACTTTCAAGTCTTATTATTTAAGAAATCCATTTCATAAGCTTAAAGCTGCCATAAAAAGTGATTCCTTTACTCTATTTAGGTAAAGAAAATTGAAAACTTTCTGGAAAGCATTCACTAGTCTAGATCCCATTAAGAACATTTATGACTCATGGGAGGTCAAAATATCAACATTAATATGAGATTGAATAAAAATAAATCCCATGTGTGATTTTGAGCAGGTAAAGACCTCAGTGGAGAAGGTAACTGCAGATGTGTTACCATATCTCTTACCAACAGTGAGAGAACTAGAACTAAAATTGGAGCTGGAATATGTGACTGCATTGCTATAATCTTGGGAAAGGAGTTGCTTCTTATGAATAAACAAAGACAGTGGTTTCTGGAGATGGGGTCTACTCATGGTGAAGATTCTGTGACCATTGTTGAAAAGACAATAAAAGTATTAGAATATTAGATGTTGTTCACAGTCTGAGAGGATTGTCTCCCAATTTAATAGAAGTTCTACTGTGGATAAAATGCTATCAAATAGCAAACAGCATTGAATGCTACAGAGAAATATTTTATGAGAAAGTCAATCAATGTGGCAAACTTCATTTTTGCCTTATATTCAGAAATTCCCCCAGCCAACCCAACTTTCAGTAACTACCAACTTGATCAGACAATAGCCATCAAAATTGAGGCTTTTGTTGGCCCCCACCAACAAAAAGATAATGATTAGGTGAAACCTCATGTGCTTATTAGCAACAAAATACTATACTTTTAAATTATATTATTGTATTTTTAACATTGTGCTATTCTTACTTAATAGACCTCAGAATAGTTATAAACACAACTTTTACATGCAGTGAGAAACAAAAAAGAATTTGTATGACTGCTTTATTACAATATATGCTTTATTTCATTGCCAGAAGTTGAACCCAAAATAACTCTGAAATACACTTTTATGTGATATCTATTTGAGATTCTTCATATTTCTATATCCTGTATATTATTTAATATTATTGATATACACATTATTTGTTTTTCTTCTTAAGATAGAAAATATCTCTATAATATCTCTCCAAAGACCTTTAAAGCTAATTCTTTTAAATTAATATTTGTCTAGGAAACAAAGTAAAATATTTAGATGATAACAGCATAAAAATTAATTCTTAAATCTCTTAAGCTCAGTTTTATTATTAACAACTATTATGAAAAATGATTTCAATTGACAAAAAAGTGCTCTTATCACTTATGCCAAACTAAAATATTTTTATGATGACAAGCATTGGAAAGTAATTTATATATTTAGTATAAACGGTGTGTCAGCCAAACTAAAATATTTTTATGATGACAAGCATTGGAAAGTAATTTATATATTTAGTATAAATGGTGTGTCACTTGATCTTTCTGTTTGAAAATGTTAAACTATGTGATTGCTACGTTATGCATGTTCAACCTCTAAAAAATGATTAAATGTTATTTCAGAAGACAGAACAAAATAGAAGTTAAACATTTATAAGATAGGAATTAAGACAAGCTTATTATGCTAAAGCGCAGTGTCCTTTACTACTACTGAAGAGACTAAGATAAAACCAAACAGTAGAAATAAAAAAAAAAAATTAGGGAAATACTTTTAAATACACATGGTTTAACTGCCAGAAGAGGACGGAGGGGTGGATGGGGAGTTTAGGAAGGTAAGAGGATAGTAGATCAACTTTTGGCCCAGGCAAGAAACTGCCTGGGCTTGCAGCAATACCTCTCTGTGGAGGAAGTCTGAGCCCTCAGTTGTTCTCTCCCCTTTGGTGAAACAAAAGGTCCTCTGTTCTCTACTCACCTCATGCTGCTCTTCTGGGAGTTGGGGGGCAAGAAGAAGGGTTTCTGGTCTCCTTGTGATGGGTTTTGTACCTGAAATTTGTTTCTTTGGAGTCCTAGCTTGCTGCAGCAGGGGTGATGCGAACCTATGGATCCTTTCTCTCAGCTCAGCTCCCAATCTTCTGCTTTATTGGGTTACTTATGTCCATTATTTCTCCCTCTGCCAAAAGCTGGCTTCAGTTGGCCATCTTGCCTCCCTCCCCCTTATTATTGTATTCAAACACAGTTCTTTGATTAGAAACTACAAGATATGGAAAAAATAAGAAAGATGAATAAATTATGGTCAGGAACAAAATTTCTTCTAGGTGAGAAAAGTCTGCCTTTTAAAAAAATCATATCAAGGTTTACACATAACATAAGGCCACTTTGTCCAAATTTGAAAATCTTGTAGCAAAAATTGATCACAGAATCTTTTCCTTTTAAGTCTGGACACAACCTGAAAATCATTCAAAACAAAGGAAAAGGCCATTACACACAGATCATAATTCACATAGAAAATGAAACATATTTCCTTTGTTTAAAATATTTTCATTTATTCTATTTAAACTGACTGTTGGAGAAATGAACTTTCAGAAAAGAATAAAAGACAATGATGTTATAAGAATATTTCATAAAATTTAACTACGCATAAGGCATTATTTTCAGATCTCTTTTTAGATAATTAGGAAATATATTGTCTCATAATGAATTGATTTTTTTACACAAAAGAAAATTTAAATAATAAAATTATATATGTGTTTACTCATTTTAGAAAACTGTATGGTATTGCTTAAAATATTAAAAATAGTACTAATATATGGTCTAATAATTGGAGTTTTTACTATATGCCTATAGGAATTGAAATCAAGGTATCAGATATATCTGCTCTCACAAAGAACTTGTGTACTTCAACACATATTTATGATACTAATATATAAAATTATATAGGTTACATAATTATATATTATATTTAATTCAATAAAATATTTTAATTAAATCTCCCTCTAAATATAATGCTTTAAAAGCATAATTTTAGGCTTCACAAAAAGAGTTTATTATTTTATAGGAATTATCATTATAATTATACATGAATCTTTGTGGTTGAGAAATCTTTTTTTTTGCACAGCCCATAGTAGAATACCCTGGCATCATAGTTCACAGGAATCTCAAACTCTTGGGCTCAAATGAGCCTCTTGCCTCAGCCTTCAAAGTAGCTGGAACTAAGGGTGCCTGCCAAAGTACCAGGCTATTTTTAGAGACAGGGGTCTCGTTCTTGCTCAGGTTGGTTTCTAATTCGTGAACCCAGGCAATCCACCTGCCTAGGTGTTTCAGAGTGTTAGGGTTACAGGTGTGAGCCTAGCCTAAGAGCAATCTTGATTATAATTTCACTATATTCATGAAAAATATGGAATATTCTTTTAAACATTTATATTTATAAACTTGTATATAGTAAAGAAATACACTAATAAATGAAATGGAGCAATATGTTTTCATGTCTGAGGCAATTTATGAGATAATTTTATGAGAAATAAAACTCTTCTTTGTGCAGAATATAAATCTTGTTAATTTTTTTCTTAGTTAACACATTCTAACAGTGTGATATCATATCATGGTTTTAACACTCATCTACTTGGTGATTAGTGATGCTGAGCATTTTTTAAAATACTGGATGTTCACTTGTGTGTCTTCCTTCAGGAAATATCCACTGAGGAACTTTGGCTAATTTTTAAATTAAGTTATTTGTTTTTCTACTTTTCAGTTGCTTGAATCTCGTACATTGTAGATATTAACCCCTTATCGGACATATGGTTTTCAAATATATTCTTCCATTTTATTTACTGTCTCTACTTTGTTTTTTGATTTTTTTGCTGTACAGAAGCTTTTAATTTGATGTAATCCCCTGTGTCTATTTATGTTTCTGTTGATTGAGTGTTTGGGGTTGCATCTAAAAAAATCATAAACCAACGGTTTATTCTAGTATTTTCATAGTTCCAGATCTTATGTTTAAGTCTTTAATACACTTTGATTTAATTTTTGTAGAAGGTATGAGATTAGAGTCCAATTTCATTTCCTGCATGTGGATATCTAGTTTTTCGGCCACCATTTATTGGAGATACTATCTTTTCCCCATGTGTGCTTTAAGCATTTTTATTGATAATAATTTAATAATAAGTGAATAGATATATTCCTGGCCTCTCTGTACTGTTCCATTGATCTGCATGTCTGCTATTATGTCAAAACTGTGCTATTTTGATTACTATTGAATAAGATTTTTAATCAGATAGTATGATGCCTCCAGCTTTGTTTTGGGGGACTTTTTTGCTTAGGCATTTTGGGGGGGGGTTGTGATTCTACATGAATTTTAGAATATTTTTTCCTATTTTTTTGAAAAATGCCATGGGAATTGTCATTGGGAGGCACGGAATCTGTAGACCACTTTGGGTAATATGAGCAATTTGTAACACAAAAAAAATCAGAAAATAAAAATATCAAAACAACTTTTAAAAATTGCATGAAATGGTATCATTCATAGAATTAATCAAAACAAGGAAAGAATCTGTCATCTTAAAGACAGGCCATTTGAAAAATAAGCAATGAGTGACGTTTTACAGAGAGTGGACAGGGTCTCTCCTTCCCCACATCCTCATCAGCATTCATTATTGCTTGGCCTTTTCAATAAGATCCATTTTTAACTGATGTGAGATGTTTAAAGAAAGTGAAAAAAGACAACTCCACAAATCAAGGAGAAAATATTTCAAAATCATCTAATTAATAAAACATTTTTATTCAGACTATGTAGAGAAATACCTCGTAATAGATATTTCTCCAAAGAAAATACGCAAATTTTTTTAAGTTTCTCATTAAAATTAAGAAGTTTAGGCTTATCAAAGATCAAATGATGAGAAGTGTCTAGGTTCATCTCTAGGTTCTCTATTCTGTTCCATAAATCTCTCTCTCTATTTTTTGTGCCAGTACCAGGCTGTTTTGATCACTATAGATTTATAGTATAGCCCGAAGTCTGGTAATGTGATATGTTCGGATTGTTTTTTATTTCTGAGTAATATATTGGCTATTTGAGTTTTTTTTCAGATTCCATATAAAATGAAGCACTGTTTTTTCAAGCTCTTTAAAGTATGATGATGATGCCTTAATAGAGATTACATTAAAACATTCATTGGGAGGAAGATTTCCTATTTAATAAGTGGTACTGGTGAACTGGATGGTGACCTGTAGAAGAGTGAAACTGGACTCTCATCTCTCACCATAACAAAGTTTAATTCTCACTGTATAAAAATTTAAACTTAAGACATGAAACTATAAAAATATCAGAAATGAGTGCAGGGAAAACACTTGAAGAAATTGGCCTGGGAGAATATTTTATGAGGGGGATCCCCCTGGCAATTGAAGCAACACCAAAAATATATTACTGGGATCTAATCAAACTAAAAAGCTCTGCACAGCCAAGAGCACAGTAAGTAAAGCAAATAGATAGTCTTCAGAATGGGAAAAGATATTTGCAGGCTATGCTTCAGGCAAAGGCCCGATAAATAGAATTCAAAGAGAACTCAAAGTAATCAATAAGAAAAGAACAAATACTCCATTTCTATGTGGGCAAGAGACTTGAACAGAAACTTCTCTGAAGAAGACAGGCACATGGCCTACAAACACATGAAAAAATGCTCATCATCTTTAATCATCAGAGAAATGCAAACAAAATCACTTTGAGATATATTTAACTTCAGTAAGATTAGCCAACATCATAAAATCCCCAAACTACAGAAATGGAGAGAAGGGAACAATTCTATACTACTGGTAGGAATGCAAATGAATTTGACCTTTTTGGAAAGAAGTTTGAATACTCAAGGAACTAAAGTGGACCTACCATTTGATCCTGTAACCTATACTATCAAAAATGTTACAACAAAGACATTTTAACTAGAATGTTCATTGAAGCCTGATTCATAATTTTAAAGCCATGGAAACAGCTCAAATGCCTATTGACCCACAAATGGATTAACAAATTCTGCCATATGTATACCATGGAATACTCTGCAGCCATAAAAGATGGAGACTTTACATCTTTTATGTTTATCTGGATGGAACTGGAATATATTCTTCTTAGTAAAGTATCTCAAGAATGGAAAAAAGGTATGCAATGTATTTAATACTAGTATGAAATTAGTATATGATCACCTACACATTCATAGGAATGATAAAACATAACTATAATCCAAAAAGGAGGGAAGAGGAGAAAGAAGGGACAGGATGGGGGAGGCCACAGGAGAGAGAGTATTTTGGGGGGACCTCACCTAATGTGTATAATGCAATGATACATTTCAAAACTATTAAGAATGTAGTATTAATGTCTTACCACAACAAATAAGTAAGTGAAAAGATGGTCATGCTAATCAGTTAGATGTAAGCATTCCACATTGTATATCAAATCAGCACATTGTACCCCATATGAACTAATGAACTAATATACAAAGTTATGACTTAATAAGGAATAAAAGAAGTTTAGGGAAAGCATATTTTGAGATACATTAGGAAATGTGTAAAGTAACAGATTATAATCGTTTGCCCCTAAATAGTATTTTTATTTACTCTGTGGATAGTAAAAACAGACACTTATTAGGAGATGAAACAGAGAAGAAACACCAAGTGACTTTACTGCAGTGATCTTTTTTAAGGCTCTGTCTATAATGAGTTCAACAGAGCTTTTTTTTTTTTTTTTTTTTTTGGAGTTTTTGGATGGGACTGGGTTTGAACCTGCCACCTCCAGTATATGGGGCCAGCGCCCTACTCCTTTGAGTCATAGGCACCACCTCTACTGCAATAATCTTAAATCAGAGTAAGGAAAACAGCATCCTATTTTTGGCATTAGATTTTGCTTTTAAAAATTGAAATGAAAAAAAAGGATAAACCAGTAGAAATTATAGGAGACCTCATTCTAATATACTCTCACTTGCAGATGTTTCATTTCCCTATATTATAATACCAACTTACTAGCTATTTGGGACATACATGATATGCACTGAGAATACAAGGATGGACAGAAGAGCGTGACACTTGCCTCATGGAATTCAGAGGGAGAAGTTAAAAACAAGCAAAAAGGTCTGTGTTTTATTTACTTGCCCCTACCATGATGAACATTTCTCTAAATGTTCCCCCAAAGACATATGAACACTCATGATACTACAATAGAACGTTGGACATTGCTTTTGTTAATGTACTCATCTCAACTTAAAAAAAAAAAGCGCCTGTGAATGTGATCCCTGTAAGTATGGGGAACATACTATTGTGAATACAGTGGAGCTCTGTGTTTAGTCTTTTGAAATGCACTGCGTGGGGGTGCTTGTGGGCATTGTACGTGTGTTTGCACCTGTACATGCTGATAGACTTTTCTGTTTTACTCTCATCAACACCTCTATCTCGGTTCCCATGAATAAGAAAGTTTAAGTCAAAGAGTCAAACTAGTAAAAAATTAGAACTCGGTTCTCTAGTAATATTTCTAATGTTAACAATCATGTTTGGATCTTAAAATATCATATTTAAGCAATGGTTGTTTGCATCACTCAGAGGTCCATTCCTGCTGGTTCAGTTAGAGTGATCCATTCATTTACAGGACTATGCAATGCTTATAACTGTCTAAATATAGACAATTATTATTCCCTTTAACAACAATAACAGAAAGTTCCCACAGATACTTACAATCCTATTTTCAACATCATATGTGTGCAAAACACCACCAATCAACTTTCTGATTCTGCACACTTCCCACTTTCATAATAGGGTCTTTGTAGTCAGAGTTCATGCTGCCTGACTTTGTTCACTGCCCTGAGAGGAACTGCCCCCCACCGGCCCGCTACTTTATTTTATTTATTTTAATCTACCTCAATTGAGGAATCTCACCTAATTATGAAGTTTCTCTTATGAAACTAAGCAACTTTGGGTCCATTAACCTCTCTCTATTTTTTGAATTAACTAAGTACTATTTTTTGCTTTTTTCCTTATGACTCAAGAATATAAATTCCCTTTTCTTGTGAAACTCAAACAGTTGTTCTTGATTCTTCTATCCCTTGCCTTATGTATCACTTTCATTTGAATCATCAACATTTTTAACTCTATGAATAGCTGCACTTAGTGTATAAGCACAGGCCTGTTTTCAGACCCTACAGGTATATCTCTGTATTTCCATTTAGCTATTCACCACATTATTCTTCCCCTTTGTAACCAACTTTCTTAGAAGAGTGGGCAGAGTTGAAGTTTCCTGTTATTTAAAATCATCACCATCTCCTAAATCTTTGGCTCTGATCTGCATCACCATTCTACTAATATTGTATTTTTCAGTATCATTCATGACTTAGCATTTGTCAAATCCAATGTACAACTGTTTTTCCTATATTAAAGGACCATCTTTGCTATCTTTGATAATTGATTTCTCTGATACTCAAAATATGTATAACTCTTTTCAATAATATTATAATTTATCTTTCATGAATTTCATACTAGCTTTCTGATAATCTCTTATTAAATTTCTCATAGACCATTCTTATGATAAATCCCAACACTACCTTTACCTAACATTTCCCTCAAATTGTTAGTCTCTGATTACATTTCTTCCCATATTACGTGTTCTCACCAGGTGATCTCATTTACATTTACGATATCAGCTATCCCTTATGTGTAATAGATTGTGCTATGTAAACAATGTGAAACTTTTCATTATTTACATTTGTAGACTTTCTCCTTAACATTTAGGTATGGTCTGACTACTGGAGTAATACATAAAAATGAAATGTAATTTATGCCTCTCAAATGAAGGAGAAGTATGTATAAATGTGCTCTCCTCAAATTTGAATTAAATTTCAAACTATATTCATTTATAAAAGAGGAAAAAATAGTTGGGAAGAATATATACATATCAAAGTGATAAATAATTTTAATTGTTTATCTTTTCTATCTAAGAAAAGATAAAGAAATGTTGAAAACATTGATATGTCAGTTTCTGTCATATGCTATAAAATTAGTATTTCTTCATCTGCCTACAAAAGTTTTTCTATCATATTTTCTCATGTACTACTCTGATACCTGTGCTAAACTTTGGTAAGAGGCAATTCTTCCTTTCTGCGATTAACTCTTATGTAATAATCTCCACTAACTGCTTTTTTTGTGCCTTTAGCACTATTTTGTCAGAAATTGGTGTTCCACCTAATAAAAAAAGTTTATGTGCTTAAAAATATTATTGAACCTTCATAGTTGATCACTTTCCTATATTGACCAACTCCTTAAGTTGACCTAACTTTCATAGACCAAACATGCATCACACATGCGTATCAGTACAGCAGGCCTAGTGCCTCATGTTCACCACGTCTGTTGACCAGTTTGTTACAGTCCCTTGGGTGGTCAACTTACAGAGGTTTTACTAATTCATACTGTACTTTACATTTGAGTGATTTTAGAGTCAACCCTGTACTCCCTTATGTGTGCTCCTCCAATTCTTATTTATCTCCTTGGTGTCAAAAAAAGGTTCTAAATAATCTCTAATAAAAATGTAGGTCAAATATCATCACTTCCAAAAAGCCACTTCTAAAATATTTTGGAAAACTTTTCTTACAAAGTTAATGTTATATGATTGTGTGTTTGTGGCCATTTCTTTTGTTCATTGGGGATATTCTTGATGGAATGAAGTTGTGTTTATTTTTGTTTTGTTTTGTTTTATTTGACATGGAGTTTAACTCTGTGTCCCTGGGTGGAGTCTGTGGTGTCTTAACTCAGAGCAACCTCAACTTTTGGGCTCCAGTGATCCTTTTGCCTCACACTCCCAACTAGCTGCAACCATCAGAACCCACCACAATGCCTGCCTAATTTTTCTATTTTTGGTAGAGATGGGGTTTTCTCTTGCGCTGGTCTCCAATTCCTTAGCTCGGGAGCTCCACTCATCTCATTCTCCCAAAATGCTAGGATTACAGGCTTGAACCACCATGCCTGGCCCTATGTATACTTTTGTAAACACTGCATTGAGAACAGAGCCTTAAAATTAGTAACAGTAAAATAAAGGTTAATTGAGTCATTTAACATGTTAATGAAAAATAAAATCCTTTTACTTTTTCTTAGCTTATTCTCAATTCACATAAATTTCTTGCAGGAATAAGAGGCTGAATGTATCTATCCATGTACATCTGTTTTTCCTATCACATGGCTAGATACTTTCCAGATAGCCTTCATATTTCCTTCTTACCTTTCTGTATTTATTAAATTATTCAATCTTAACTATGATGTGTGGACCTGTACTTTGAAAGGAATTTTAATAGTGGAATAATGAAGTAAAAAAGGAGAAAGGTAAGTGTCATAAATTTGTTTAATAAAGTCCCCACCTCAGCTTCAATTTTTACGCCAGTGACAAGTGGTTTGAAACACAGTCCTGCCCCACTATCTTTGGTCTTGTTAAAATCTCCCATCCCAAAGTGATTGTGAAATGGTTCACTCATTCTTCAGCTCAATGAACCCAAATCCAACACGCCTCACAGCTTCTAACTACAACAAAACAAGTGGTCAACAATATGGTGATATAAATAAGTTATCCTTTCCAGAGTGTTTTTTGTTACCCAGCTATTTAAACCAACCATTACCCCCGAAGGGAAACTTCTAGGGAACAATGCCTTGGGCCTTAATAAAGCAAAGTCCTCAGGTATTGGTCTCTCTCTCCCCCACTCCTCCCCATCCTTTCTCTTCCTCTTTTATGTAATCAAGGGATTTTTATAAATATTTACATATTAGGAAGTTTATAGTTGGGTAAAAAAATGACAAAAACTAAACATTAAACTCTAAGGAAATATTAACATATAGAGAGGTATTTTGAATGATGACTTAGTGATGTGCCCATTTAACAAAAGTGGTTAAAATGGACCATGAAGAACATTCTTTAAAGATTTGGGAAGGTAGAAGCCATAATAGCCATATTAGCCATTTTATAATATACGCATGCTTTTCTGATCAACTCTTTAGTGTAAACCCATACCCAGTACTACAATTACTCTTTTTGGCTTTACAATAGTTATTTCAAAGCTGTATTGCCACTAAATCTAGGATGTGGCAAAGCTAGGAGATATGTACCATATCTTAAAATACATAAAATATTCAAGAACCATAAAAAATTACAATATAATTAGCATTTTCATTATAGGAAATGTTTTATACACATAACATAGATTAAAAGATTAAAAATGGCAGCATTAGTTTTCTGAGATACAGTTATTTTATACATCTACCTTTCATCAATTCAAGTTGTAGAGCTGCTACTGGAAGTGGGACATTTAGTTACTTCTGGAAAATCTAAACCAAAAAAGTCAATAAATAGTATTTTGGTAACAAAACAACCCATAATACTGTTCTATGTCTGTGACACCATAATGATCAACATAGCTAACACTTTGAAAATGGTAAACAGAAGAGTCATTTCAGATGGAAAGCAGATGATTTTCTATAAGATTCACCTATCACAAGTGGAGGGAAAATTGGTCATGGCAAATGTGAAGTGTAAAGCAGACTATTCTGGACTGTTTCTATAAGTGGAGAAACTACTTCAATGGGATTTTGCAGTAAGGAAGATAGATTGGGCTCAACTATAATTACATTACAGAACAGTGGGAATTTATAAACAACGATCAGGTTGAGGAGTGCACAGAAATTAATCTATTTGATGCCATAATATGATTATCTAAAAATGAACATGAATAGATTAATGAAAAAAAACCTGACAATATTTAATATTTATTGATGGTAAAACTGAGCAAATGAGAAGTAGAAAAATCTTATTCAATGTAATAAAATATCTATAAATAATCCATAGTGAACATCATACCAAATGGTTATAGAGAAAATGGTTTTGCCCTGCCAGACAAGGATTTGTCTCATCACCTTTATTTATTACCATACTGAAAGTTCAAGTATATGCAATACGTCAAAAAAATGGAAATTAAATGCATTCAGACTGTAAAGGAAAGAAAAAATGATGCCTGTTCTCTGATAACATAATTGTTCATGGAGAAAATCTCAAGCTATCTAATTAAAGATGTCTTAGAATTAATGCATGAACTGAGCAATGTCACAGGACATAAGATCAATACACAAAAGTCTGTCATACTTCTTTTGCTTCACTAGCAATGAAGATTGAAAACTATAAAATAAATGTGTCATAATTTATAGAATTTCCCTTCCAAAGAAATTATTCTTAAATAATGTGCAAGCCATGTACTCTAAAACTTACAAATCTGATCAAGTATCTCAAGGGAATGGAAATCAGTGTAAAGACATATCAGGTTAATGAATTTGGAAGACTCAAAATAGTTAAGATGTCAAACATCTCAAACTGATGTATAGACTTACTATAATACTAATCAGAGTCATCGTAGGATTCTTCATAGAAATAGAAAAGTTGTTTCTAACAAGCATATGGGTAAATAAATGAGACTAGGTTATGTAAAATAATTTTTTTAGAAGAGCAGATTTGGAGTACACACAGAATTAGAGGTTGAATTGTGTCACACCCACTTCCCCCCCACACCTTGAAAAAAAAGTTTAAGTCCTAATACCTCAGAATATGTTGTCATTTGAAGAACAAATCTTTAGAGAGTTCATCAAGTTAAAATGTGGCTATTTGTCTGGTTCTTAAACCATCACATTCCAGTGGATGGTCAGTCCAATGTTTTGTTTTTACATGTTTGTTGTCCCACATAAATAAATATACAGAGACAAAAAATGGTGGGGTCAGTCCTGGACCCCAGTAGTATGTGATGGTTATTTTAAAAAGAGGGCATTTGGACACAAAGAAAGAAATGCATAAAAAGGAAGCTGATGTGAGGGAACACCAGAAGAGAGACATCTAGTAAGATACAAAGAGAGGATATCAGATACAATAAGATATAAATTCTTTCCTCAGAGACAACATAAGAAAACAGCTCCACTGACATTTTGATGTATGATTTCTACCCTCCACCACTGCAAGGCAATAAATTTCTACTTCCATGTCCAGATATGGTGGCTCAGACTTGTAATCCTAGCACTTTTCAAGAGTGAGGCTGGAGGAGTGCATGTGACCAGCCTGTGCTGTCTCTACAAAATAATAATAATAATAACAACAATAATAATAATTATCTGGATGTGGTAGCCCGCATGAATAATCCCAGTAACTCAGAAAGATGGGGCAGGAAGATTGCTTAAACCCAGCAATTAGAGGTTGCTGTGAGATGTGATGCTATCACTGTTTTCTAGGTGACAGAGTGAGACACTATCTTTCCTACCTCTCAAAAAAAAAAAAAAATCTGTTTCTATAATCACTCAGTTTTTTGTTGCCAAGGCAAACTAATGTGTGCAGTAATTGATTTTAAGATTTTTTATAAATTTAAATTAGTCAAGCCAATGTGATATTGTTAGAAAGATGAACAGAAAAGCCAATAAAGCACAGTAGAAAATCCATAAACATAAAAACACAAATAGAATTGATTGATTTTTGATAAAAAGTCAAAAGAAATCTAATGGGGGGAGGTATTATCTTCATACCAAATAGTGTCGTGTAACAAGACTTATATATTATAAAAGAGAAGAAGAGGAGGCAAGGAGGAGGAGAAGATGAAGAGGAGGTGGGAGAAGAGGAAGAGAGGAGGCGGGGGAGGAGGAGAAGAAGACGAAGAAGACAAAAAAGCTCAATCTTCTCTTCACATCATATAAAAATTATTTCAAATGTATCCTGGCAGTAAATCTAAAAGTATAAAACACTTAGGATAAACACATAAGGGAACAATCTTTGTGATCTTAGAGATGTTCTTAGATGTGACATCAAAACTCTTTCCATGAAAGAAAAAATATGGTAAATTGGACCTCATCAAAAATAAAAATATTTTGCAAATCTCATAGCAAAAGATTTGTATTAAAAACATATAAAGTAATTACCAAAACTCCACAGTACCAAAGCAATCATATACAAATTTGTAAACAATGTGAATAGGCACTTCACCAAAGAAGATACACAAATCGTAAATATGCATTTTGAAATAGACTTTACATCCTTAGTCATTAGGAAAATGAAAATAAAAATCACGGTGACAGACAACTAAACAATTATTAAGCTAAAATTTTTTTAAAAATGAATAATAATAACAAAAGCAAGTGGTGGCTAGCCCCCAAACCATGGGATTACTCATGCAGAGCAAGCTGGACACTAGTACAACAGTTTCCTACAAGGCTGAACATTTAGTTAAATTATGTCTGAAAAATCATGCTTCTAGGTGTTTTTGCTAAACAAATAAAAATTGATAACCACACAAAAATCTGCAGGGAAATGTTTATTGCAGCATTCACCAGAATTGCTTCCAAACAAAAATAACCCAAATGGCCTTGCAGTAAGTAAATAGCTAAATAAACTATGATAGATTCACTCTCAGCAATTAAAAGAGATGAACTGTTTTATGCAATAAAGGTGGATATCAAATAAATTGTAGTAAGTGAAAAGACTCACTCTCTAAATATTATATACTATTTGCTTACATATCAATGACATTGCACAAAATCCAAATATACAGAAACTACTACAGGCTAGTAGTTATCATGGCTAAGGAAGGGAAGTAGAGTTTAAAGGTTGGTAGGATTTTTTGAGTATTGAAATTATTCTGTATAATGCACTGTAGTGATTATAGTAACATTTATTTGTTTAAGCTCAAAGAACTATTTATCTAAAAAGTGTGCATTTACTGTAAGAAAATTCAAACTTTTAGTTTTCTACTAGTAAAAAATCGGAAATCAAAATTTTAAGAGATTCATTTCAAATGTTTAACTTTAAGAAATAATGAAGATCTGAAAAACTTCAATTCTTATTCAATGTTTCTTAGCATACAGGCAAATGTATGCTAAAAATTAATTAACCATGTAAACTTTGTGGGGATAAGTTGTCATCCTTCGAGAAATTCTTCTGTAGCATCATTGCATTTTACAAACTGAAAGAAATAATGTTATCTCTTTGTCATAAGTAAAATTTTTATTTAATGTATAGTATATTCTTATTTTCCTGTGAAGCAGTTAGATAATATTTTAAAATAACAAATTCTCAGTATTACTAATCATTAGCAAAATGAAAATTAAAACCACGATGAGATTACCCTAGTCAAATAGCTGTTATTAAAGAGTCCAAAAACAATAGATGTTGGTATGAGTGCAGAAAGAAAGGAGTGCCCCCCAAAGTATTAAAGATCATTAACTAAAATCATTTTCAAAAGAAGTACAAAACACAGGAAGTATATTATTTTTTAATCCTTTTTTTTGTTCAACATAATTTACGTGTTCTGCAGAAGTTTAACCATAGGTTCAAGTTTGTCATGAGATAAAAATGGTTGAAAACACTACTATATACTTTTGTTGGGACTGCAAATTTGTACAACCTTCATGGAAAACAATATAGATTCTTCAAAGAACTAAATGTTAACCTACCAGTTGATTGAGAAATCTCACTTCTGGGTATATACCTAAGTGAAAAAATTCATTGTACCCAAAAGTCACATGCATTCAAATGTTTATTGCAGTGCAATTCACAATTGCAAAGATCCAGAATCAACCCAAATCATCATAATTCATGAGTGGATGAACACCATGTGGTGTGTGTGTGCCATGGACTACTACTCAGCCATGAAGAAGGATGACAAAATGTCTTTACAACAATTTGCATAGAACTGAAGATCATTAATCTAAGTAATGTATGTCAAAAATGGAGAAACAAACACCACAGGTACTTACTGTGAAACTGTAACTAAGCAATGAGCACACATGTACACAGGGTGAAGTAAAACCCAGTGGAAATCAAGCAGGAGGTGGGAGGGGGAGGAAGGGATAAGCAAAAACTGTATGGGTACAGTAAACACTGACTAGGTGATGGGCATACTTACAACCATGACTCAAGCACGTATAACCATGACTGTATGTAACCCAAAATATTTGTACCTCACAGAACTTCAAATAAAAAATAATAAACATTTTTAAAAGTGCTAAAAATAATAAATTATTACAATGGTTCCAGCACAAATGTTCTTAATGTACACATCAAAAGGTCAAGTAACCCCATTGCCTTTCACAAGAACTACTCTCTAATGCCAAAACTCAGGACAGGCAGACCCTGGGTTACAGACAAGGTAGGTTCTGTAGCTTTGTTCTTATGTAGAATTCGTTTGTAAGATGGAAGGGGTATGTTTACCTATTATCTGTAATAGCCTCTGTTCATAAGAGTGAGCTGTACATAACTTGGGTGTTTGTAAGTCAGGGACTGCCTAATTGGGATAAATAATACATATTCCCTCACAGTATGATGGTTTGACTAAACTGTCAAATCATTTTTAGAGTTAAACCCAGTAGAGTCATTTTTGCACTGTCAAATTTCAAACTTAAAGAACTATGGTCTTGTATTTATTTGTTGCTAGAATAGAGTTTGCATACTGAAGTAAATAATACCAGACCAGTGAACAAAAAGAAATGCATTATGTTGTTCATCTTCTAAATACTAATGAATGTCAACGCGCATTCTAATGATCTCTCTGAGGGGAAACCTATTGATCAAGAAAAGGGTGTATTCAAGATGAAAGAATCCCAAGGCAGCAATTCTATGCTAGTCAGAAAGCAAACTGTAGTCAAACCCAATGGTTTATTCTTTCTGCAGAACACAAGTTTTAGTATATTGAAGTTCATAACAGTGGATCTACTTTTAAGAAAATTCTTTCTATAAAGCTGTTTAAGTTTGGGGGAAATCACAGAGGAAGAAATAGTAAGTGTGGGGCATATGTCTATCAGTAGTCTTACTTCTGGCTTAATGAGGTCAAAGTTAGATAATATTTTTAGTATTTATTGTTTGTCCTCAAAAATGAATATTAGTCCCTAAATGACTGAAAATGATGAAAATCTGGAAAGAGAAAAAAATATTTTTTTTCATTCACTCAACAAATCTTTCTTGTCCTTCCTTCCTTCCTTTTTACTTTCTTTCTTTCTTTTCCTTTTTTTTTTTTTTTTTTTTTTTGAGACAGAGTCTCACTTTGTTGCCCATGGCATCATAGCTCTCAGCAACCTCAAACTCTTGGGCTCAAGTGATCCTCTTGCCTCAGCCTCCCAAGTATCTGGGACTACAGGTACCTGCCCCAACACCTGGCTATTTTTTTTTTCTTCCAGTTGACTGATTTTATTTATTTATTTATTTTTTATTGAATGTTAACTATGTACATTAATGCACTTCTGGAGTAGAGTGTGGGGTTTTCACATGCATTCCAAAATACTTCCATCAAACTGGTCAACACAGCCTTCATGTCATTTTCTCAGTTATTGCTTTAAAACGTTCACATTCTACTCTTAGAAAGATTCACCTGTACCCCTATAAGACAAACCTCAG